>WNWK01012102.1:50000-61264 GCA_009830355.1 Cherax destructor
AAGAGTTCCTATCTTTATTTTCAATGTAGGAGCTGTTACCTATCACAGCTCACTTGCAAGATTCTTTCTAATTAAGGAAGGTTAAAGAGGCAACTGGATGAAGTTTGAACCATCTGTTGGCCAGCGATTTCATTTAGTCAACTGACTTCATTTCATCAATGTAGTTATGCTGTACCAACTTGTTCCAGACCCTCAGATAAAGTGTTGTACAGAAGCTGTCTTCTCGCTGTCCTCGGAGTGAAGCCTTGTACATAATCGTAATATTACCCCCATCATTTCAGTGCTTATAGCTCTGCTGAAATAACCGATCTCGCCAGGTCGGCTAAAGGCGACAGATAAGTCGGTTTCATTTACGAATAGATGTTTATAGAACAAAAGTTAGGGATAAGATAGGTCCCCTTAAAAATAACTTTGGGCATCTTACTGACAAGGAGAATGATATGTGCTCTATTTTTAATAATTATTTTCTCTCGGTTTTCACACAGGAAGACATTAATAATATCCCAGTAATTAATTTTTACAGAGGCCCAGAAGAAGATAAATTATGTAATATCACAGTCACTAGCGAAATGATTATGAAACAGCTGGACCGACTGAAACAAAATAAATCGCCGGGTCCTGATGAGCTTTTTGGAAGGGTTCTTAAGGAATGCAAAATGGAACTCTGTGAACCAATATCTAACATTTTTAATTTATCTCTTCAAACAGGTGTAGTGTCTGATATGTGGAAGATGGCTAATGTAATTCCTATTTTTAAAGCAGGGGACAAGTCACTACCGTCAAATTACGCCCAATAAGCCTGACCTCAATTGTAGGCAAATTACTAGAGTCAATTATAGCTGATATTATTAGAAGCCATCTAGATAACCATAATTTGATTAATGATACCCAGCATGGATTCACGAGGGCCGTTTCTGCCTATCTAATTTATTAACCTTCTTCAGTAAAGCTTTTGAGGCTGTTGATCACGATAAAGAATTCGATATTGTTTATTTAGACTTTAGTAAGGCTTTTGATAGAGTACCGCACCAGAGACTGTTAAAGAAAGTGGCAGCTCATGGCATTGGGGGAAAAGTGCTGTCATGGATCGAGTCATGGCTCACCAATAGGAAGCAGAGAGTGTGCATAAATGGGGTTAAATCCGAATGGGGACTTGTAACAAGTGGTGTTCCACAGGGATCAGTCTTAGGCCCATTGTTATTTATAATATATATCAATGACCTTGATGAGGGAATTACTAGTGATATGAGCAAATTCGCCGACGACACGAAGATAGGTAGAATAATTGATTCAAACATAGATGTCATAGAACTTCAGGAAGATTTAGACAAACTTAATTCGTGGTCAGAAAAGTGGCAGATGCAGTTCAATGTAGATAAATGCAAGGTTCTGAAGCTCGGGAGTGTCCATAACCCAAGCACTTATAAGTTAAATAACGTAGAACTTAGCCATACAGATTGCGAGAAGGACTTGGGGGTGATGGTAAGCAGCAACCTTAAACCAAGACAGCAATGCCTAAGCGTACGTAATAAGGCAAATAGATTACTGGGATTTATATCAAGAAGTGTTAGCAACAGAAGTCAAGAGGTTATATTACAGCTTTATACATCATTAGTAAGGCCTCACCTAGATTACGCAGCTCAGTTCTGGTCTCCATATTACAGAATGGACATAAATTCGTTAGAAAACATTCAGCGTAGAATGACTAAATTAATACATAGCATTAGAAATCTTCCTTACGAAGAAAGATTGAAGACCCTAAAATTACATTCACTTGTAAGACGTAGAATGAGGGAGACATGATCGAGGTATACAAGTGGAAAATGGGTATAAACAAAGGGGATATAAATAAGGTCTTGAGGATATCTCTCCAAGAGAGAACCCGCAATAATGGATTCAAGTTAGATAAGTTTAGATTTAGAAAGGATATAGGAAAGTATTGGTTTGGAAATAGGGTAGTTGATGAGTGGAACAGTCTGCCTAGTAGGGTTATTGAAGCTATGACCTTGGGTAGTTTCAAATTTAGGTTGGATAAATTCATGAGTGAGAGGGGTTGGATTTGAGTGGGACTCGCGCATGAGTGGGTAGAATTGTCAAAGCTTATTTCTTGGGTAGCATTGAAAATTGGGTTGAGCAAATATTCTGTTAGTGGGACGGATTGTGAAGGACCTGCCTAGTATGGGCCAACAGGCCTGCTGCAGTGTTCCTCCTTTCTTATGTTCTTATGTTTTTATGACTTTTGCTCTCTCTCCAGAAGTCGTAGTTGAGACGGGGGCAGACAATTCAAGACAGTTAAGCATACTCAAGGTGTGAACGCACATATGGCTATCACATGGCTCTGTCTGTCTCTGTCTCTCTTTCTCTGTCTCTTGCTCTCTGACTACGATAAACAATGCTACAAAAACTTCCCTGCATACCGTCTGAAAGGGACCAGGAGGTACAGACCCCACAAAACTAACCATAGTAGTTAAAACCATTCCAGAGCAAGTGATTTTTCAGTTACCAGGAAACGGCCAAAAATTGAAAGAAACGGCAAAAATTTCTCACCACCTTGGAAGCTTGTTGGGCTGGAGGTACAGCCAGCCGAGCCACCACCACAACCAAAAATATTGATGCCAACCAAAAAAAATCCCTCCAAAAAACAAGCAATACTGCTTCATTTGTATTTGCGAAAATGCCAACAACGAACTAACGTTCATCAGTGGTCTCCTCGTGGAGTCAAACGCAATGTTTGCAGCCTTCACAGAGACCTACACAAAAGACCACTTTGACAATGAAATATTCATAACAGGATACAACTTATTTAGATATAACAGAAGGAACAGGGAACACTGGAACGTTGGCCTATCGGTCAAACAGTTGCTCATCTGCACAGAGTTACTAAGCACCACAAATGATGTAGTTGATATTTAGCAATAAAAATTGAAAAACAAAATCGTCAATACGGTTGTATATAAGCCGGCAGATGCAATTCCCCAACAGTTCAAGGAGTTCTTATTGAAAATTGATTATTATCTGGCAAATCTTTCAACCCCAGACCCAATATCTTGCTGATTAGTGATTTTAATTGAAGATATATATATATATTGAACAATGTACCTAATAATGTTATAAAGATAATCCTGGAGGCAGCTCAGATGAAAAGTCACACACATACCAGTTACTGAATATCTGCAATAAATTAACCCTAACCAACTGATAGTGGAACAAACAAGGATGGAAAACACACTTGTCCTTTTTTCAGGGGTAATGATGACCAGGTACGAAATATAAGATATCACAAGCTAATCGAAATTCAGAATTGTATGCACAGGGGTGCTGACCAGCAATATGTATACAGTTAAGAGGGTGCTTTCACCAAATTAAATTTCAACAACAATAACATTAACAGTGCCAAAATAAATCATGTCTTAGAGGAATAACTGTAAAAGTGGTTAGATAGATCTTCAATTTTCTAACCAATAGAACATAAAAGGTAATGGTAAACAGAGTTAAGTCATAGGCTGCCACAGTGAAAAGCTCTGTTTCACAATGTATAGTACTTTCCCCTCACCTGTTCCTCATCTTCATATCAGACATAGACAATGATATAAACTATCTTCTTTTGCAGATGATACAAGAATCTGCATGGGTGTCATCCATTCAGGATACTGTAAATCAATGAGGACAAATTTCAGTTACTTCGTTTTGGAAAACGTAACAAAATAATAGCTAGAATGGAGTACATACTTCAAACTCTAACCACAAAATAGTGAAAAAACTAATGTGATGGACTTCAGAATGTTAATGTTAGAAGATCTTGCTTTCCAGGATCACAGTGTCACTATCACATCTGCTAGGAAAATGATAGAAACTATCAAAACAAGGGACCCTTGTCTCAAATCCTCTTCGCGTGCATGCAGGACCCTTTTTATAGACTGGTTAAGGTAGGGGTGGGGGTGGGGGAGGGTAAGTAGAATGGGATACTGACATTGTTATCTGTGTGGATGACACCACGGTGTTAGTGAATTTTGAAGAGGGCTTATGTGCTATTGGTGTGATTATCAGTTTATTTGGGAAAGCATCTGGTATGAGGATTAACATTGCTAAGTCCCATAATGGAAGTAGGTACGTTGGTGGGGGGTGGCTTGGGGTTGAGTTATGGATGGTCAATAGTAGATAGATTGAAAGTGCGTGGAGTGGTGGTTATGGGTGATTTTGGTGAAGCTAGGAAAGTTAATGTAGATTTAGTGTTAGGTAAGCCATTAAAGAGAATGGCAGGGTGGAGACCAGGGTATGTTACGTTGTTACAGAGGGTGATAGTTTGTTAATACTTTAGTCTTTAGTAAAGTGTGGCACGTGGCAAGGTTATTTCCTATATTAAAGGGAGATATGGTGGAATTGGTTGGAAAGGTGTTGAGATACATATGGGGTTATGGGAAGCATTGGTTGTGTAGGGAGGTTGTTATGAAGATGGTGGGATTAGGGGGACTGGGGTTGATAGATTTGGAGGAACGGGCTAGGTGTTTATATGTACATTTTTGTTATATTACTAATGGGGGGTGACAAAGGATGGAAGGTGGGGGAGGTCATGAGGGATTTAAGGAAGTGGTGGGGGGGGGAGGATTTAGTTAGGTGTGGTGATATGTTGCGTGGTCTTATGAGTGTAAGGAATCTGGGACGTGTAAAGGCTAGTGTGTTAGGCAGGGTGGGGAGAGGAGAGGTGATGGAAGGGCAGGCTGTTTTTCCAGTATAAATGATTGGAAAAGTATATGGAGTGGGTTGAGGGGTATGAGGGTCAATGTGAGGGCGAGATAAGTTATGTTTTGGCTTTTTGCATGGGATTGGTTGGAGATGCAAGGTGTGGTAGATGTGGGGAGGAAGATACTATTTATCATGAAGTATATTTTTGTGAGCAACTAGACGTGGTAAGACAATAGTTGAATAGTTGGGGCGGTTAATAAGATTCGGAGGGGGAGGGGGGATCCATGCGTTGAGATTTTTGAGCTTAGATATAGGTGGTGTGGGGCAGGATGTTCGTAGAGCGCATATGTACATGGCTGTTGATTTTGTGTATGTTTCGTGGGTGATGAGAGAGCAACCTGGGAGTGTGAGGTTAAAGGCCATTGCAGCGTCCATGTACAGGACAAAATGTAGAAATAGGGTTTTGTATGGGGTATCATGGGGTAGGTTTTTTCCTGTTTGGTATAGGGAATTTATGGTAGGACAGTTGTTGGGCATGATACAAGTGAATAGTTGAAACGTGGCTGTTCTCTGTGGGGTTAGGGAAAGGTTGTGTGAATAGACTGTTAGGTGTAGGAGTGGTAAGTTAGAGTAGTATATTTGTGTAGCATGGAGGGGGGTGATGGAGTGACAAGGTAACCTTGTGGTTACGGTTTGACAATTTTGACTCTTGGGAGTGTGAATGGCTTAAGACGTAGAAAAGGGGGTTTTAAATGGGTAAGTCAAAACAGGGAGGAAGTTAGAGGTGGCTTTCCTTGGGTGTTTAATTTTTGTGAGTTCGTAATGACATTGTGAAGTATAGATGTCATAATTCAAGGGATTAAAGGTCTTGATGTGTATGGAGGTAACAGTACCTGTTTTAGGTGTTTATAAGAGAATGACGGTTGTATTGGTTTCATAAAAGTGTGAGGATTATTTTTGATATATATGTCATTAGGGTATTATGTGTTATTGTGGTGTGTTGCAAACATGTGGCTCGATACATTTTGTACTTATGGAACAAAGGTAGATTACAGTAATATATGTTGAATACATAGTTGGTTTCTTCAGTGGAGGAGGAATGTGCAGTATAGTGATGGTAAGGTATTCTACCTTATTAATTATAATCGTTATAAGGAGTGGTGTAATGTTATTTTGATTTTACGTTGGAGAATTTAACTGCTTGGTGTATGGGCTTGATATTGGATACTTGTATTATTCTTGAATTGTATGTATTCTAGGCAACATCACTCTAATCATTTGCTGTTGGTTATTAGGTTTCATTTTAGGTGTACATACGGAAATGTTATATACACTGCATGAGTTTCTTTTGTTGGACTTTGAGAGGCCCAATTTTTAGGAGTGAGGAAGTCACAAGTTATTGATTGTTCTTGTTTGTTGTTTTAAGCTTATACGTTTTGTTATGTAATTCTTATGCATTTGTTTGAGTCCTGATTTATAAAGGATTTCATGAATTAGTGCGATCAGTAGCTCTATTAAAAAATTTGTTTGTGTTTACAGCCGTGAGACATGTATGTAGGGGTATTGTCAGGATAAAAGGGGGGTTAAAGGGGGGGGTCGTTTTTGTGGGATGATTTGATCTGATGTAATGTTTCATATTTCATTGTTAGATGTTACTAAATTAGGTAGGTTTTTTTATTGTATTTAGGGGAGTTGTGAGGCGGAGCTGGCTTTGTAATGTCAAATGTGTGTGTGTATGTTACGATGGGGGTTTTGTGTGTATATGGTATGATGCAATTCATTGTTTAAATACAATTAGATAGGTTATGTGTCATGGTGGAGGAGTATGAGGACATGTCTTTAATCCACATTTCAACTGTACATATATATATTTTTCATAAAATTAGCAGTACATTCATGTAAAATGTACAAAGAGTGTTCTATATATTACAACGAGACCATTGAAGTGGCCTTATATGTTGTATTATTTTTTTTTTATTCTCTTTTAGATATTGGGAATCATAGATATATGTTGTCCTTTAATTTTTGTACATACTGTACCAGATGATAGTCATTTCCTGACTATTCAAAATGTATTACTGTTTTTAAATAAAATATATATATATATATATATATATATATATATATATATATATATATATATATATATATATATATATATATATATATATATAAATAAGTTCCCTTTTAAAGTCACTGCCCTATTAGCCAGGCTGTGGTTCGTACGTTGAATTACTGTGTTCAGAGTAACAGCCTGGTTGATCAGGCCTGATCACTGCAGGCCTGGACAAACTGTGCCGCGTTAGCTGATTCTCGGAACGACCTCCAGATAGACTATTTCTCTTTCTCCAACCTACCTCTCTCTCTCTCTCTCTCTCTCTCTCTCTCTCTCTCTCTCTCTCTCTCTCTCTCTCTCTCTCTCTCTCTCTCTCTCTCTCCTCTCTCTCTCTCTCTCTCTCTCTCTCTCTCTCTCTCTCTCTCTCTCTCTCTCTCTCTCTCTCTCTCTCTCTCTCTCTCTCTAACCCCCCTTGCTGTCCTAAGTTTTTTTATTCCATAAGGCTTCTCCCGATTGGCTTCGAACTTTCAACATGTATCCTCCTTAGAATAAGAATCAGATTGTCATTAGTGCATTAGTGTGTGTAGGAGACAATTTGCAAGTCACATTAAACAATTGTGAATCTCTACTATAAACTGTATCACTCTGCAAACAAATATTTCTTGTATTTCAAGGCTCCACTTTTTACAGGTTGCCACTCTGGCCTCTTGTGATCGCTGTTGAAACTGCAGAGAAATATTTTTTGTCTAGTCCCTTTTTCCTTTTATGTCCTTAGCTATTTTGTAGCTTTATATACGCCTTTTTCGAACTTAATACTTTTTTTAGGTGTAGGCGCCACACAAAGTTGTATATTATAATTTTTGGTTGTTTTATTTAGCGCTTCATTATCGATTTTTTTTAAAACTCTTTTGCAATTATATAATTTAGCATTTTAGTTCTTTGCTATTTTACTTGATAAACAACCATTACTTAGAAAAGGAAACTTGCTTGTCATTTGTTTCTCTCACGGTATTTTCACTATTTTATTCTTCTCAGATGCCTCCTTGTATATGACACATGGTTTATATTATTCTTAGGGCCTGATTTAGTTTTCTCCCACTTCTTTTGCATCCCACATTAAATTCCATCATTCATCTCTCGGGCAAAATGCCAAATTTATTCGTCGTATTATAGAGATTTACAGTCACTTTTACTGTTTATTTTGAATAAGAGTTTTGCGTTATCTTCATGCATATTTATATACCTTTATATTTCTTCTGGAAAGTCGTTAACATAAATTAAATTCATTAATGGGACAAGAACAGAATATATTGTCGAACCCCTGATAACCTTTCCCCACGAGGACATTTTCCTCATAAACAAACTCTGTTATCTATTGTAATCGTTAACCATGTTTTCCCTGTCAAGTTACATAGTTTCCAAACTAGTCATTCATGGGTATGTATTAAAATATCTTTAAATCAAGATCAGTTGTTCCAGACCGGTGGACTGAAGAACCACGGAGGTGCATTACCAGGGGTTCTCGAGGCTTGGCAGCAAGTATTGCTCCTCCAGCTTGATTTTCTCTGTAATCCGTCAATGTCTGTCCTTGCCAAACGTAAAATTGTTATAGTGCTGCGTGTGTCAACATACTACTTTTCTGACAGTAGGGCTGAACAATTTCTGAGTATTGATAATTCCATACTGTCAGATCTAGCATAGAAAGACCAAGACAGTTTGTTGTTTTCACATTACAACTCTTTAATTCTGGCTTCTATTTACATATTTATTTTGTGTATCCAGTATTATCTGATAAAGTTGTGAAGTACCTTGATGCCATTTATCACAAAATATTTTGAGAAAAAGGATTTGTATTAGAATTTCTGCAGCTAATGTTGCTCGTTTTACCAATTTTCTCAGTGCTCTTCCCTTCATCCTCGCTCAGCTTCACGCTGAGCTGTTTGTGTAGAAGTTAACCTCGTGTAAAATAATTTTTTGCAGTCTACTTTCAGTTGGACAGACAATATCAGGATTCCTCTTGTTTATAATTGCCCTGAAATCGTCTTAGTTTTAAATTACTTCATGTTAGAATATACAATCTTAAACTATTTTTCAGTTTGTTTTGGCTAGTTACTATCAATTCTGTGTTTGTTTCCTCAAGAAATTAGTTGATTGATCTGTACAGTTCTATTACGCTTTGAAAAAAATTATTTTTCAAATTTTTATCCTCATTTGTGGTGGTTATGAACAATATATTTTTACTCCTCCTTCGATTGATCATAGACAAATGTCTTTTTATGGTTATCCTTAGTAAAAATTATTCTTAGCAGCCAGTTCCTATCTTTCTCACATAATCTAGTTTCTTATCCCACTATTTGATCTTGCTTGCCGAAATCCTCTAAGCGTTTCGTCAACTCACTAATGTGTTATTTCTTCTTTGTCTCTTTCTGTTATCGGTTTTTTTTCAGCACAACAAAACCAATGATAGGAATTATTAGAAGAAACAGGCAGAGTTTAATTGCTGATGAGTTTCAGTTTTGTGTTACGAAAGTTGTATGTGAAGTAGTCGGCGACCTTTACAACGTTGGATTTGTACTTAACAGCAAGATTATCCGCATCTCTCCGGTGTAAAAGATTGCTAAAATAACAAATTCATCCAGAACATCTCCAGGCGAGATATAAGTTCCTGTGTACTGTTATCTGTCCTGTTTAGGAATCATAGATGAGACGGTGGGCAAGGGGAATGGGAGCATTCAGTTTAAGAAAGTGATGCATACTCTGACTTGTGCATCGAATAGAATTCTGCAGCCTCTGCTGTAAGTTTTGCGGATTTGCTTGCAAAATTTACGGTATGATTCTTAAGTCGTTGCTAAACACTTTTATCCATGGATATCAACTTATGGCCTGGCTGCAAGACTCTTCCATTCAGTTATAACACGCCCCCAGTATTGATATGTTGTCTACAAGTTTACCTGGAGTTTACTTGGAGAGGGTTTCGGGGGTCAACGCCCCCGCGGCTCGGTCTAAGACAAGGCCTCATGGTGGATTAGGGCCTGATCAACCAGGCTGTTACTGCCGGCCGCACTCAAACTGACGTACGAACCACAGCCCGGTTGGTCAGGTACTGACTTTAGGTGCCTGTCCAGTGCCTTCTTGAAGACAGCCAGGGGTCTGTTGGTAATCCCTCTAATGTATGCTGGGAGGCAATTGAACAGTCTTGGGCCCCGGACACTTATGGTGTTGTCTCTCATTGTACTCGTGGAGCCCCAGCTTTTCATCGGTTGAATGTTGCATCTCCTGCCGAGTCTTTTGCTTTCATAGGGAGTGATTTTCGTGTGAAGGTTTGGTACCAATCCCTCCAGGACCTTCCAAGTGCATATTATCATGTATCTTTATCTCCTGCGTTCCAGGGAACACAGATCAAGAACCTTCAACCGTTCCCAGTAATTTAAGTGCTTTATCGTACTTTTGTGTGCTGTGAAAGTTCTTTGTACACTCTCCAGCAGTATTCCAGTCTAGAGAGAACAAGTGATTTGAAGAGTCATCATGGGCTTGGAGTCCCTAGTTTTGAAGGTTCTCATTATCCTTCCTATAATTTTCCTAGCCGATGATTAGATACATTGTTGTGCCCAAAATGTCCTGCATACTAGGGGCTTTTGGCATGTACACCTCATGTAATCTCAATAACCAAATGTAATTCTTTGTATCATGTCCAAATAAAAATTATCATTATTATAAAGGCGAGATCCTCTTACATTATCACTCCCAAGTCCTTCACATTTCTTTTTCGCTCTATTGTATGGTTAGAATTTGTCGTATACCTTGATGCATTTTTTATTTCCACAAGTGTTCCATATCTGAGTAGTTGAAATTTCTCCTC
The DNA here is from genome assembly GCA_009830355.1 of Cherax destructor. Lineage (NCBI taxonomy): Eukaryota > Metazoa > Arthropoda > Malacostraca > Decapoda > Parastacidae > Cherax > Cherax destructor. Next base: position 60,599 of record WNWK01012102.1, read on the forward strand.
GTTGAACTTCATATTGTTTTGAGTGGCCCATCTGAAGATTTGGTTGATGTCCGCTTGGAGTCTTGCAGTGTCTTCATTGGTGGTCACTACCATGCCAATGCGGGTGTCATCCACAAAGAAAGACATGGAGCTATGGCTTACATCTCTGTCTATGTCAAAAATGAGGATGAGGAATAAAAGGGATCGAGTACTGTGCCTTGTGGAACATAGCTTTTCACCGTGGCTGCCTCAGACTTTACTCTGTTTACTATTACTCTTTGTGTTCTATTTGTCAGGAAGTTATAGATCCATCTACCAACTTTTCTTGTTATTCCTTTATCACGCATTTTGTGTGCTATTATGCCATGGTCACAATTGTCGAAAGATTTTGCAAAGTCTGTGTATACTACATCTGTATTTTGTTTATCCTCATCAGCATCCAGGATCCTTTCATAGTGGTCCAGGAACTGGGACAGGCAGAAGCGACCCACTCTAAACCCGTGTTGCCCTGACTTGTGTAATTGATGGGTATCTAGGTGGTTGGCGATCTTGCTTCTTAGAACCCTCTCAAAGATTTTTATGATATGGGATGTTAGTGCTATCGGTCTGTAGTTCTTTGCAATTGCTTTACTGCCACCCTTGTGGAGTGGGGCTATGTCTGTTGTTTTTAGTGAGTGTGGGATGACC
>WNWK01012103.1:0-61257 GCA_009830355.1 Cherax destructor
CCACCACCACTTCCCCTACTTACTACTACCACCACTTCCCCTACTTACTACCACCACCACTTCCCCTACTTACTACTACCACCACTTCCCCTACTTACTACTACCACCACTTCCCCTACTTACTACTACCACCACTTCCCCTACTTACTACTACCACCACTTCCCCTACTTACTACCACCACCACTTCCCCTACTTACTACTACCACCACTTCCCCTACTTACTACTACCACCACTTCCTCTACTTACTACTACCACCACTTCCCCTACTTACTACTACCACCACTTCCCCTACTTACTACTACCACCACTTCCCCTACTTACTACTACCACCACTTCCCCTACTTACTACTACCACCACTACCAGCGTTACCTGTACCACTACTTCTCCGCTCTCTCCCTCTCACAGTCATAATAATAATAATAATAATAATAATATTATTATTATTATTTTTTTTTTTTTTTTATTAACACATCGGCCGATTCCCACCAAGGCAGGGTGGCCCGAAAAAGAAAAACTTTCATCATCATTCATTCCATCACTGTCTTGCCAGAGGGGTGCTTTACACTACAGTTATAAAACTGCAACTTTAACACCCCTCCTTCAGAGTGCAGACACTGTACTTCCCATCTCCAGGACTCAAGTCCGGCCTGCCGGTTTCCCTGAATCCCTTCATAAATGTTACTTTGCTCACACTCCAACAGCACGTCAAGTATTAAAACCATTTGTCTCCATTCACTCCTATCAAATACGCTCACATGCTTGCTGGAAGTCCAAGCCCTCGCACACAAAACTTCCTTTACCCCTCCTCCAACCTTTCCTAGGCCGACCCCTACCCCGCCTTCCCTCCACTACAGATTTATACACTCCGAAGTTATTCTGTCTCGTTCCATTCTCTCTACATGTCCGAACCACCTCAACAACCCCTCCTCAGCTCTCTGGATAATAGTTTTGGTAATCCTGCACCTCCTCCTAATTTCCAAACTCCGAATTCTCTGCATTATATTCACACCACACATTGACCTCAGACATGACATCTCCACTGCCTCCAGCCTTCTCCTCGTTGCAACATTCATCACCCATGCTTCACACCCATATAAGAGTGTTGGTATAACTATACTCTCATACATTCCTTCTTTACTTCCATGGACAAAGTTCTTTGTCTCCACAGACTCCGAAGTGCTCCACTCACCCTTTTTCCCTCATCAATTCTATGATTCACCTCATCCTTCATAGACCCATCTGCTGACATGTCCACTCCCAAATATCTGAATACATTCACCTCCTCCATACTCTCTCCCTCCAATCTGATATCCAATCTTTCATCACCTAATCTTTTTGTTATCCTCATCACCTTACTCTTTCCTATATTCACTTTCAATTTTCTTCTTTACACACCCTACCAAATTCATCCACCAACCTCTGCAACTTCTCTTCAGAATCTCCCAAAAGCACAGTGTCATCAGCAAAAGCAACTGTGACAACTCCCACTTCGTATTTGATTCTTTATCTTTTAACCCCACACCTCTTGCCAAGACCCTGCATTCACTTCTCTTACAACCCCATCTATAAATATATTGAACAACCACGGTGACATCACACATCCTTGACTAAGGCCCACTTTTACTGGGAAATAGTCCCTCCCTCCTACACACTCTAACTTGAGCCTCACTGTCCTCATAAAAACTCTTCACTGCTTTCAGTAACCTACCTCCTATTCCATACACCTGCAACATCTGCCACATTGCCCCCTATCCACCCTATCATACGCCTTTTCAAATCCATAAATGCCACAAAACCTCTTTACCCTTATCCAAATACTGTTCACCTATATGTTTCGCTGTAAACACTTGGTCTACACACCCCTACCTTTCCTAAAGCCCCCTTGTTCATCTGCTATCCTGCTTTCTGTCTTACTCTTAATTCTTTCAATAATAACTCTACCATACACTTTACCAGGTACACTCAACAGACTTATTCCCCTATAATTTTTGCACTCTCTTTTGTCCCCTTTGCCTTTATACAAAGGAACAATACACGCTCTCTGCCAATCCCTAGGTACCTTACCCTCTTCCATACATTTATTAAATAATAGCACTAACCACTCCAAAACTATATCCCCACCTGCTTTTAACATTTCTATCTTTATCCCATCAATCCCAGCTGCCTTACCCTCTTTCATTCTACCCACTGCCTCACGAACTTCCCCACACTCACAACTGGCTCTTCCACACTCCTACAAGATGTTATTCCTCCTGCCCTATACACGAAATCACAGCTTCCTATCTTCATCAACATTTAACAACTCCTCAAAATATTCCTCCATCTTCCTGATACCTCCAACTCTCCATTTAATAACTCTCCTCTCCTATTTTTAACTGTCAAATCCATTTGTTCCCTAGGCTTCCTCAACTTATTAATCTCACTCCAAAACTTTTTCTTATTTTCAACAAAATTTGTTGATAACATCTCACCCACTCTCTCATTTGCTCTCTTTTTACATTGCTTCACCACTCTCTTAACCTCTCTTTTTCTCTCCATATACTCTTCCCTCCTTGCATCACTTCTACTTTGTAAAACCTCTCATATGCTAACTTTTTCTCCCTTACTACTCTCTTTACATCATCATTCCACCAATCGCTCTTCTTCCCTCCCGCACCCACTCGCCTATAACCACAAACTTCTGCTGAACACTCTAACACTACATTTTTAAATCTACCCCATACATCTTCGACCCTATTGCCTGTGCTTATGGGAGATTCTAAAGAAAAGTTGCAAAGGTTAGTGGACGAGTTTGGGAGAGTGTGTAAAGGTAGAAAGTTAAAAGTGAACATAGATAAGAGTAAGGTGATGAGGGTATCAAACGATTTAAATAAAGAAAAATTGGATATCACATTGGAGAGAGGGATTATGGAAGAAGTGAATATTTTCAGATATTTGGGAGTTGACTTGTCAGCGGATGGGTTTATGAAGAATGAAGTTAACCATAGAATTGATGAAGGAAAAAAGGTGAGTGGTGCATTGAGGTATCTGTAGAGACAAAAAACGTTATCCATGGAGACAAAGAAGGGAATGTACGAAAGTATAGTGGTACCAACACTCTTATATGGGTGTGAAGTATGGGTTACAAATGCTGCAGCGAGGAGGAGGCTGGATGCAGTGGAGATGTCCTGTCTAAGGGCAATGTGTGGTGTAAATATTATGCAGAAAATTTGGAATGTGGAAATTAGGAGAAGGTGTGGAGTTACTAAAAGTATTTGTCAGAGGGCTGAAGAGGGGTTGTTGAGGTGGTTTGGTCATTTAGAGAGAATGGATCAAAGTAGAATGACTTGGAGAGCGTATAAATCTGTAGGGGAAGGAAGGCGGGGTAGGGGTCGTCCTCGAAAAGGTTGGAGGGAAGGGGTAAAGGAGGTTTTGTGGGCGAGGGGCTTCGACTTCCAGCAAGCATGTGTGAGCGTGTTAGATAGGAGTGAATGGAGACGAATGGTTTTTGGGACCTGACGATCTGTTGGAGTGTGAGCAGGGTAACATTTTGTGAAGGGATTCAGGGAAACCAGTTAATTGATTTAGTTGGACTTGAGTCCTGGAAATGGGAAGTACAATGCCTGCACTTTAAAGGAGGAGTCTGGGATAGTTACAGCTGGGAGGGACTATTCTCAGCTGTCGTATCTGAGCGCCTCTACAAAGACAGTGATTATGTATGAGTGTGGTGAAAGTGTTGAATGATGATGAAAGTATTTTCTTTTTGGGGATTTTCTTTTTTTTGGGTCACCCTGCCTCGGTGGGAGACCCCCGACTTGTTGAAAAAAAAAAAAAAAAATAATAATAATAATAATAATAATAATAATAATATATAATAATAATAATAATAATAATAATAATAATAATAATAATAATAATAATCGATCAGGTCAAGAGAGTTTCGTTAAAGAATGTTCTACATCTATCGTCTTTTTTTCACTATTGTCTACAATACGCCATTTGGATTCATGTCTCATTCTGTACAATGAGACATTTTTGTTATGTTTTTATTTCATTTTTATTTTGTCCAGACAGTATTTTCGGGCAAGAAATTACAAAACATTGTCACATTATCTTGCCATTTTTTGGCGAAGTTGCAAAAAAAGTAATAAAACAGCAGTTCTTACACAGGTTTGTGTAGTCACTGACTCTGACTGAAAAAAAATTGTTTCTTAATCGTTGCAGCTAAATATCGAATCTTTTTATCTGATACAACAAAACTTTATCACGTTGTGAAAAAAGGAAATTATCCAATATACTCAACATTGCAGTTTATTTACTCTTAACTTATACTAGTGTTTTGTTATTTAATATTCCCTATGAATATATTTTGTGACGATCATACCCACTGACAAACTCTTGTGGTCTAGATCCCTGTGGTGTTGGACCTGCCTGGCGTGGGTGAGAACTTCCATGACCACCCCTCTATCTTTGGTCTTTCTTGGTCAGTCAACAAGGGCTCTGGTGACTCTGTGTTTCGTTTAACACGCCCTGAAACCCTTCAAGAATACATTAAATACCAAAGAGGTAAGTTCTAAGGAGGTAAATCAGGGGCAGATAAAAGGGAATTAATAATAATGCTCGTTTCTCAACGTCTGAAGATTACTACCAGTGTCTCAACCTAAGAGCAATCATACCCTGGGGTAAGGTGCCAAAATGCCACGGTTCACGCCGATGTCTTTTTTTAATGTGGTTTGACGTCTTCCCATGAAAGGAATGACTTGGCTTACTAAAATACTTTTTATCATGACTATTATAATTATCAATATTATTATTTATATTGCTGTTATTATCAGCATTATATTAAAATAATTCACTAAAATCTTGTTGGTCATACAGCTCAAAACTAATTATAGGCTGAAATATTTTAATGATATTTATTCCGACACATTATATATATATATATATATATATATATATATATATATATATATATGCAAAAGATCACAGTAAACAGGTGATATCAAAATATGCAAGACAACCACTATGAAAAATAGAAGAATTCAAGCTTCGTGATCTACTCACATTATCAAGGAACTTGATAATGTGAGTAGTCACGAAAGCGCTTGAATTCTTCTATTTTTCATAGTGGTTGTCTTGCATATATATATATATATATATATATATATATATATATATATATATATATATATATATATATATATATATATATATATATATATATATATCCTGTCATCATGCATTGCATCCAGAGGGCTTATAGCAGCGATTCTCCCTGAACATCTTAGGGACAAGATTGGAGTCCATGACCAAAAGTTCGTTGACGGAGCCAGGATCTGGGATAATCTAACAAGCTCTGAAACCAGGCCTGCTTCCCCAACAACTACAAACAGTCGCACTTGAATGGCCCAATAGTAGAGAATATAGCCTCAATAATGCTTCAGAGTGTGTCAGGGAAGGATAGAGCCCGCCTTCTGGCAGTGAGAACTCCCCATGCAGGGGACTTTCTGTTGGCTGTTCCCAACTCCAGCCATGGCACACGCCTCGACCCACAGACCATCCGCATTGGTGTTGCCCTTCGACTTGCCGCCCCTATTCTCGCCGAACACAGGTGTATTTGTGAAGCTGCAGACCGATTCGGGTACCATGGTCTAGTGTGCTGTAAATCCGAGGGAAAGATTGCAAGATATGAAAAGGTTGATAACAATATCAAGAGGAGCCTCACAACAGCCGGATGCCCAGCAGTAAGGTAGTCACCCAAACTATGCAGATCTGATTTCAGCCAAAAGCATCCAGATGGAATCACCCTTCAAGCCTGGACAGACGGCAAGCAGGTGGTGTGGAACTACACATGTGCATCTACCTTGGCTGATACCTATCTCCAATACATCAAGGAGGAAGGAGCAGCTGCCAGCTTCAGGGAGTCCCAAAAGTCGAGAAAATATGGAGAACTTGCCCATCGTTATATGTTTGTTCCCATAGGCTCAGAGACCCTTGGCTCATGAGGAAAGAGTGCATCTAAGTTTCTCAAGAAGCTGGGCAAAAGACTCAACAGAGTAACTAGGGATATCCCAGGGCAGCTAGTTTTCTGTTCCAGCGACTCAGCGCTGCTGTTCAGAGGGGTAATGAATGCTGTATTTTGGGCACGCGCCCCAGCTCTGAGGAGCTAGATGAGATTTTCGCATTATAATCAGTGACAAACACGTAACAATATGTACTAGACATGTATCTCTCACATCTCATGTTATATATATATTATGTCCAACCATATATGTATCAGGTCCGCTGTCGTGTCCTTTCGGTGTGGAGGTGAATGCTTGGAGCCTGGGTGAGGAGGACCCGCAGTGGCCTGATATGCAATACCTTTTTGTGTCCGGGACGCCGGCCCTTGACTTCGGTTTTTTCATCACTGACGGTATCGGCTACAGAAGAGAAGTAAGCTGGACATTGTGTATGTTTCGTCTTTGCATATATATATATATATATATATATATATATATATATATATATATATATATATATATATATATATATATATATATATATATATATATATATATATATATATATAGTGATGACTGGAGACCCACATCCTGTATGTTTACATTGTTTTATGATTCAGGTTGGACTCATAAAACAATCACTATGAGATATCCTTATATATAAACAGCCTTATTATTTGCCCATTAGTCTTTTGCTTTTGGGTTGTCTTTATATACATTTGTTGTAAATTCTTTATCAAGTATTGTTTCCAGTCATCCTTAATCAACAGCCATCATCACCTCTAGTATACACTCATTTGCATCTACCTGAAATACATCCGTCCTCTCACCAGCCTTCTAACTCTTCCCACCAGCTCTTCAAACAACACTATTTGCCGCTGATCGGACACGAGGGCTTCACCATCGGCCCCATGCTGACCCGTCCCAAGAGTCGTGGCACTATTAGACTCAGCTCCAGTAATCCCAAGGCTGCCCCTCTCATTGACCCTAACTACCTCAGTCATCCTGATGACGTCAAAGCTTTAGTTAAAGGTGAATTTCTGAGAACCACTGCTTGTTTCTAATATACGAACTTATTATTTATCTCTACACATTTTGTATATTTCTGAAGATGTTATCCGTATTATTAATTTATGTAAGTGCTCTTGGTTTTGTATTTCACATCTATTTAGCAGTTTCTTCTACGAATGGGACTTCCACTGTTCTCTTTACCTACAAGTCTGATTATGAAATCATCTATTCTGCACACTTCCATATATATCTGATCTATTCTGCACACTTCCATATATATCTGATCTATTCTGCACACTTCCATATATATCTGATCTATTCTGCACACTTCCATATATATCTGATCTATTCTTCACACTTCCATATATATCTGATCTATTCTGCACACTTCCATATATATCTGATCTATTCTTCACACTTCCATATATATATCTGATCTATTCTGCACACTTCCATATATATCTGATCTATTCTGCACACTTCCATATATATCTGATCAGTCACAGCGTTCCTATAGTCGCACAACCAACTAAAACCTCTTTTATAAATATTTGAAACTAAATGTTTTGGCAAGGTAAGTAAATATATGTAAGGTATATATGTGATCTTAATAGCGAACACGGAATTTCTGCAGACTCATTGCCACACATGTTTGCATCAACCTAAGTATTTTTGTTAACTGATGTTAGTAAATTTAACTACTGACAAAAACTCTAAACGAAACAAGGTTTCGTTTAAAAAAAATCATAATATCCAAAATTCAATATGTTAGTTAAAAGGACACAAACTTGACAAAGATCCTGGAGAGCGAAACGTTGCCACAATAAAATGCCACATTAGTTGCACTTGTGTCCTTTTACTTAACATATTGTCGGTAATTTTACCAGCATTATTACAAAATTCAATAGTTGGTTGCAAATAATTAACCGATACACAACACTGCACTACACTACACAACACTACACTACACAACACTGCACTACACTACACAACACAGCACTGCACTATACTACACAACACTGCACTACACTACACAACACTGCACAACACACCACTACACAACACTGCACTACACTACACTGCACTACACTACACAACACTGCACTACACTACACAACACTGCACAACACTACACAACACAACAATACACTACACAACACTACATTACACAACACTGCACTACACTACACAACACTACAATACACAACACTACACTACACAACACTACACTGCACAACACCACTCTGCTTCACTGCACTACACTACACAACACTGCACTACACTACACTGCACTACACAACACTGCACTACACTACACAACACTGCACTACACTACACTGCACTACACAACACTGCACTACACTACACTGCACTACACAACACTGCACTACAGTACACAACACTGCACTCTACATCACTGCACTACACAACACTGCACTACACTACACTGCACTACACAACACTGCACTACACTACACTGCACTACACAACACCACTACACTACACAACACTGCACTGCACAACAATGCACTACACTACACTGCACTACACAACACTGCACTACACTACACTGCACTACACAACACTGCACTTTACATCAATGCACTACACTACACTGCACTACACAACACTGCGCTACACTACACTGCACTACACAACACTGCACTTTACATCAATGCACTACACTACACTGCACTACACAACACTGCACTACACTACACAACACTGCACTACACTACACTGCACTACACAACACTGCACTACACTACACTGCACTACACAACACTGCACTTTACATCAATGCACTACACAACACTGCACTACACTACACAACACTGCACTACACTACACTGCACTACACAACACTGCACTACACTACACTGCACTACAAAACACTGCAATACACTACACAACACTGCACTGCACAACACTGCACTACACAACACTGCACTTTACATCAATGCACTACACAACACTACACTGCACTACACAACACTGCACTACACTACACTGCACTACACAACACTGCACTTTACATCAATGCACTACAAAACACTGCACTACACTACACAACACTGCACTACACTACACTGCACTACACAACACTGCACTCTACATCACTGCACTATGCAACACTGCGCTACACAACACTGCACTACACAACACTGCACTACACTACACAACACTGCACTACACAACACTGCACTACACTACACAACATTGCATTACACTACACAACACTGCACTACACAACACTGCACTACACTACCCTACACAACACTGCACTACACTACCCTACACAACACTGCACTACACAACACTGCACTACACAACACTGCACTACACTACACAACACTGCACTACACAACACTGCACTACACAACACTGCACTACACAACACTGCACTACACAACACTGCACTACACTACACAACACTGCACTACACAACACTGCACTACACTACACTACACAACACTGCACTACACTACACTACACAACACTGCACTACACAACACTGCACTACACAACACTGCACTACACTACACAACACTGCACTACACAACACTGCACTACACAACACTGCACTACACTACACAACACTGCACTACACAACACTGCACTACACAACACTGCACTACACAACACTGCACTACACAACACTGCACTACACTACACAACACTGCACTACACAACACTGCACTACACTACCCTACACAACACTGCACTACACTACACTACACAACACTGCACTACACAACACTGCACTACACAACACTGCACTACACTACACAACACTGCACTACACAACACTGCACTACACTACCCTACACAACACTGCACTACACTACCCTACACAACACTGCACTACACAACACTGCACTACACAACACTGCACTACACTACACAACACTGCACTACACTACACAACACTACACTACCCTACACAACACTGCACTACACTACCCTACACAACACTGCACTACACTACCCTACACAACACTGCACTACACTACCCTACACAACACTGCACTACACAACACTGCACTACACAACACTGCACTACACTACACAACACTGCACTACACTACACAACACTACACTACCCTACACAACACTGCACTACACTACCCTACACAACACTGCACTACACAACACTGCACTACACTACCCTACACAACACTGCACTACACAACACTGCACTACACTACCCTACACAACACTGCACTACACTACTTAACTGAGCACTACACTAAACAACATAGCACTGCACTTCACTACACAGCTCTACATAACACAGCACTTCACAACACGGCTCTACATAACACAGCACTTCACAACACGGCACTACAATGATCCTAAACTTCGAACACTGAAACGTACTGCTCGCAGACTAGGCCTAGCCTATAGAAAACATCGTACCCCTGAAATGCTGAGGCTCTTTCAAACTGCCCTTGCTGCTGCCAGAGAGCGTATGACACAGCTGCGGCAAACTGACTGGGAAAAATTTGTCAATGGTCTCAGTGCTCACACCCCACTTAACTGGGCATGGAGGGACATAAATAGAATTAAGGGTCCCTGTATCACACAAGTGAAGTTGATGGACAAATATGATGCAAGGGAGAGACTTATTTGTTTTATGCTCAGTATGGAAGATGACTGTAACAATTCCTTTCACTAACTTTGAACTTGATGCAACAACTCCACGTTGCCTGGTGAGGATGGTATTACTTACAACATACTCAGATTGCTGTGTCGAGTACCAGGTAATCCTTTACTTGAATTATACAACATGAGCTATGTAACTGGGGAGCTCCCTAAATCTTGGACCAACAGCCTCATTATTCCAATTCCTAAGCCCAATCAACAAAATGCATTTCGCCCAATATCTCTTACTACAGGCGTCCAACATGAGGCCTGGTCACAGACCGGGCCGCAGGGGCGTTGACCCCTGGAATTCTCTTCAGGTAAACTCTCCAGGTAACGTCAGCAATCATAACTCGTTATTTTTACAAGTTTATGATTCAATGGTCAACAATCATTTTCTGGCCAATGATATTACAACGATTTTAGGGTACGTTTGTGGTGTTGATTCTATGTCATCAGTTTTGTTTGATTGACTCGAGTTTTTGATAAATTTGGTATCCCATTTAAAAACATAAAAGATTTGAAAAATACATTGATCAGGAGGGTCTAACTTACAAATCGCATTGAAATTATGTTTTAGATATGCAAAAGTCAAATCATGTAATAAATACTAGCACTTTATTCTATATAATAACAGATTAATATAGTAACAATTCAGGTATCACTAATTACTGCATTTGAAAACGTTGTTTGTACGATTTTCTTGTATGTTGGTCATCAACAGAGTCGAGACTCCAGCAATAGTCTGCCATCATGTGTGTCCGTTCTACCTTGATACCTTTCCTCCATCACCTGCGTATCTTGATGGAACCTCGTCCCTTGTTCCTCACTCACCTCAATAAGATTATGTGGAAATTTGTCTAGGTGGCTATGGAGAAAGTGAACCTTTATGATCATATTAGTATCTAAATTCTTTAAACTTGTCAGCATGTTTTTTTACCAGTTCTTCATAACTGTCTGCTGGTGATTACCCAAGAAGTTCTTCACAACTGACACATAACTGCACCATGCACAAACTTCAACATCATTCATACATTTTGTGAAATTAGAATCTTGATAAGCTTTCGAAATTGAGGACCATCAAAGATTCCAGCTTTCAGTTTTTCCATATATAGTCCAGGGAATGATCTTCTAATGAATTTGAAGCAGTTGCCATCTTTGTCCAAGGCTTTAACGAACTGCTTCATTATCCATAACTTAATGTGGAGTGGTGGCTCGTTAATGATGCTTACTGCACCTACAGTCATGTTTTCTGTTGAAGGCCATGTTACTTTTGTCCAATGATCTGCCTTCGCTCTACTGTCCCACAAACAGATGAAACAAGGCTACTTTGTATATCCACTCTGTTGACCAAGCAAGAAGTTTACCATCTTCAGATCAACTCAAATAGACATTTTGTGCTTAAGATTGCAAAACTTCTGCAATACCATTTTGATATTTTCATATCCTTCTTTAAGTTTTGTTGAGTGAGCTATTGGAAGAGATGCATATTGGTTACCATTGTGCAATAAGACACATTTCAGCCAATAATCTGGTCAATATTCAAGTCACATTCGAAGAGGTCCTGGGATGTTATTGCAGTATACAAGTTCTTCATCTTGGCTGAAATAAGGAAGGAGTTCAACCTCTCTTGTCCGATAAGATGTTATTTTAACTTCTCGCTGTAGACAGTTCTTTGTTTTTAGTCGGGATGCTAAAAGTTCAGATGCTTGCTTTGACAGACTGAGGTCACACATCAGATCATTGTATTTTTCTTGGGAGAACTGCTGGGCTGTTGAAATGCTTAATTCATATTCACTTCCACCGCTATCACCTGTGTTACATCCTAAACCCTGAGTTTCTTCAACATCTGACAACGGAAGGTCAGGCAGTGTTGTAAACACGGGTAAGAGAATGTCGTCGCTGTGTACCACAGGTCTCCTTGCTGACTCCAGATCAGGATATTCCCATTCGACTTTCATGTATCGAATGAAACCTTTCACATTCACTATACAGAAATAATAATCGTTGTGGTGTTTTTTCGGCTCTCCCCACCATAGGTACACTGAAGTTTAAATTTTTCCTTTGCCTATTTTTCCACTGTCGTAAGTCTTCTACCCGGGTTTTGCAAACCTGTCTGGTTCTCTAAGTGCCATTCTAAAATAAGCAAGATAACCTTGTTTTACAAAATCTGTCATGTTTTTTCTTAGTTTTTGCAGAGAGTATTCTCCACAAATGCAGCCAAATGTATTGGGATTGTTTAAGCAGACTCTTCGTGAAGAACTCATGTTTATCTGAATAAATATAACAAAATAAATATTACAATATTGTCAGTTAGTCGTTGACGATACAACTCCTTTCGTTAAATATTAAATCATTTATAAATAAAATCTTTAATAAAACTTTCTGTATATACAAATTGTCACTACATATACACGTATTATGGCAACGTTCACTGTTAATTGAAGGTACGTAAGCAATATCTCATAAACTAAAGCCAGTTTAAAAACCCCACTGCCAAAATACCCTAAATACCTTGAAATATCTTTAACAATGATTTTTTTATTGTTGTTGTTGACCAGTGAGTTCATGAGTTGACAATTATTAACTTGGGAGGGACAGAAATACAAACGTTATGTTTCTGCAGTGTTAATTATTAAATTATTTTGAGATATTTCCTTGACCATTGTCTTCGCTGAACGCGTCATGGGGAGTGTTTGCTACACTGACGGGCGTGATGGCAACACTGACGGGCGTGATAGCAACACTGACGGGCGTGATAGCAACACTGACGGGCGTGATAGCAACACTGACGGGCGTGATAGCAACACTGACGGGCGTGATAGCAACATTATCCCTGCAGTAAGACGATGTGAAATATTTGACATTCAGAATCATAATTCCTGGAAGCGTTTATATCAGGTCTTTTCCCTATTTTAATATTTGATCAGCTGGATACCCTAGTTAGTTCCAAGACCCCCCCCCCCCAGCTGTATCATCGCAGCTTGATACATAAAATACATACAAAAGAAGAATTGACTGTTTTATTGGTTGTTATGAATAATGAGGCTGATCAATTGGACTCGATCACCTTGTTAGAAAAAACTTTCGCCCAGTCTTCAAGAATTACTTACTATAAAGACATTTAAACCATTAAATAAAATTTCTGTTGTTTAAGCCTAATAAGCTCACATAAAATGTTTATGTAATTATTAGATACATTTAATCAATTTATTATAGATTGTAAATCGGTTGTATTGAAAGTTACAGAAGAATAAGAGTCTTTAAATAATTAAAATAAGATTTAGTTCGTTGAAATACATACGTTCAGTAACGTAGAATGAGTTAAACAACATTAAATAAGTAGAACTCATTAATGTGTGTATCAGGATCTTCAGTGAAGTGTAACAAATAAAGTTTTATTTGTAAACTAGAAAACATGAAAAACTGATTTGAATAAAATTATATATACAGTATACGTCTACTTGTTAGACAATGGAAACTGTAATTGTTGAGCCAATTGTGAGGTTTGATGATGAGTCTATTTCACAATGAAGAAAAGAGGTTAGCAAAACTTGAGTTATACATCACACAGCCACAGAGTCGGCTATTATTGCTATTGCATTCGTCAAGGTACATGACCTAGCACGATGACCCGTTTAGTGGAGCCGTTGACCGTGTGGCACGGGTGTGGTGTGGCACGGGTGTGGTGTGGCACGGGTGTGGTGTGGCACGGGTGTGGTGTGGCACGGGTGTGGTGTGGCACGGGTGTGGTGTGGCACGGGTGTGGTGTGGCACGGGTGTGGTGGGAAGCAATCGCTAGTTTGCGGTTCTCTAAACGATGATACTTAGTGCCAGTGATGAAAATGTGATAGCGATTACCCTGTAGTAGGCGACGGCAGAGCAGCTGCTGCCTTACTGGAGGAACTCCTTGGTTTGAGTGACTAGGTCCTCTGTCTTCTGAGGTGGCTATGTGGAGCCAAGCCAACACCTGACCTACTTCAAGTATCAGAGTCACGAACTAGTGTTTATAGGCAGAAATGTTTTTAAACCTGGCTAATAAGGATATGTCGTGCCGAATACGTAAATTGGTCAATTAGCAAGAACTCCCTTAAAATTAAGTCCTTTCTAAAATTTTCTCTTATACGTTTAAAGATATATTTTTTTTTTCATTTACGTTAATGTAAAAATTAATAATTTTGTACCAAAAGAATCTTAGAAAACTTACCTAACCTTATTATAACAAGTGCAATTTAATTTAGCCTAATCTAACTAAATCTATTTTAGATAAGTTTACAATAATTTAATAATAAACAAACACAATGAAATATATTCAGAATTATTTTGTTACGAAATTATTGCATACACAAATTTTCGCTTGCTTTATTCGGCAAGAAGAGCATTGCCATTTAAGCCAAAATCGCAAGTTTTACCTATTCGGCACAACAGATACATTCATTGAAGGAATATTTCATTCCCTGTTTTAAGGTTAAATGCATTCTTGATGTTGATATACAGGTGAATCGAGGCAATAGATAGATAGATAGATAGATAGATAGATAGATAGGTCTGAAATATAACAAACAAGCTAGTTTACTAGTGAATTATCTTATTTCTATTTTTTTTCCTCAACAGCCAATTACAGTCAAGCAGAGAAGAAAACTTACACAGCAATATTAATGATGATTAAGACACATGTACAACACCTGGGAATCTTTACTGTTGAAACGTGTCGCCTACACAGTAGGCTTCTTCAGTCAAATACAGAGGCAGCAGGTATAGTAGTGAAATTAAGATGATGGAATCAGTCCACCAACCTTGGAGATATGAGGTGGTCAGTCCCTTAGCTTGGCTAAGGGACTGACCCTCCTCATATCTCTAAGGTTGATGGAAATATGACGAGGGTCAGTCACTACACCTGCTGCCTCTGTATATGACTGAAGAAGACTAATGTGTAGGCGAAAAGTTTCAACACTAGATACCTAACTGTTGCACATGTGTCTTAAACATCAACTTGTCAGTATTTTATGTAGTTAATATTAATATAAATTTCCTTCTTTAAGAGATCTGGTTATCAGATGCGGATATATTTTAAGATCTTGACTCTTCCACAAGGAAATACTGACCAAAAAAAAATGAAATATTGGTGTCCACTAATTCGCTGCCTGACACACGACCCCTGGAAAGTGACACACGACCCCTGGAAAGTGACACACGACCCCTGGAAAGTGACACACGGCCCCTGGAAAGTGACACCCGACCCCTGGAAAGTGACACACGACCCCTGGAAAGTGACACACGACCCCTGGAAAGTGACACACGACCCCTGGAAAGTGTTGGCTTATGTTTGGGACATTCATCTTGTATTTTGTCTTTAATTCTTCATGGCAATATACGAAAGATTTTGAGACAAACTTCTTCAAAATATACACTTGACAAGGAAATGTTCATTATTTTTCAACATAGTCATGTATCTGCTCCATGGTGGTCATGTTCATGTCATTGCTCCATGGTGGTCATGTTCACATCACTGCCCTAAGATAGTCATGTTCACATCACTACCCCATAGTTGTCATGTTCACATCACTACCCCATGGTGGTCATGTTCACGTCACTGCCCCATGGTGGTCATGTTCACTACACTGTTCCATGGTGGTCATGTTCACGTCACTGCCCCATGGTGTTCATGTTCACGTCACTGCCCCATGGTGGTCATGTTCACGTCACTGCCCCATGGTGGTCATGTTCACGTCACTGCCCCATGGTGGTCATGTTCACAACACTGTTCCATGGTGGTCATGTTCACGTCACTGCCCCATGGTGGTCATGTTCACGTCACTGCCCCATGGTGGTCATGTTCACATCACTGCTCCATGGTGGTCATGTTCACGTCACTGCCCCATGGTGGTCATGTTCACATCACTGCCCCGTGGTGGTCATGTTCACATCACTGCCCCGTGGTGGTCATGTTTACGTCACTGCCCCATGGTGGTCATGTTCACAACACTGTTCCATGGTGGTCAAGTTCACGTCACTGCCCCATGGTGGTCATGTTCACTTCACTGCTCCTTGGTGGTCATGTTCACATCACTGTTCCATGGTGGTCATGTTCACATCACTACTCCATGGTGGTCATGTTCACATCACTGCCCCATGGTGGTCATGTTCACATCACTGTTCTATGGTGGTCATGTTCACAACACTGTTCCATGGTGGTCAAGTTCACGTCACTGCCCCATGGTGGTCATGTTCACTTCACTGCTCCTTGGTGGTCATGTTCACATCACTGTTCCATGGTGGTCATGTTCACATCACTACTCCATGGTGGTCATGTTCACATCACTGCCCCATGGTGGCCATGTTCACATCACTGCCCCATGGTGGTCATGTTCACATCACTGCCCCATGGTGGTCATGTTCACATCACTGTTCTATGGTAGTCATGTTCACATCACTGCCCCATGGTGGTCATGTTCACATCACTGTTCTATGGTGGTCATGTTCACAACACTTCCATGGTGGTCAAGTTCACGTCACTGCCCCATGGTGGTCATGTTCACATCACTGCCCCATGTTGGTTATGTTCACAACACTGTTCCATAGTGGTCAAGTTCACGTCACTGCCCCATGGTGGTCATGTTCACATCACTGCCCCATGGTGGTCATGTTCACATCACTGTTCTATGGTGGTCATGTTCACAACACTGTTCCATGGTGGTCAAGTTCACGTCACTGCCCCATGGTGGTCATGTTCACTTCACTGCTCCTTGGTGGTCATGTTCACATCACTGTTCCATGGTGGTCATGTTCACATCACTACTCCATGGTGGTCATGTTCACATCACTGCCCCATGGTGGCCATGTTCACATCACTGCCTCATGGTGGCCATGTTCACTTCACTGCTCCTTGGTGGTCATGTTCACATCACTGTTCCATGGTGGTCATGTTCACATCACTGATCCATGGTGGTCATGTTCACATCACTGCCCCATGGTGGCCATGTTCACTTCACTGCTCCTTGGTGGTCATGTTCACATCACTGCCCTATGGTGGTCATTTTCACTTCACCGCTCCTTGGTTGTCATGTTCACATCACTGCCCCATGGTGGTCATGTTCACATCACTGCTCCTTGGTGGTCATGTTCACATCACTGCCCCATGGTGGCCATTTTCACATCACTGCCTCATGGTGGACATGTTCACTTCACTCCTTGGTGGTCATGTTCACATCACTGCCCTATGATGGTCATTTTCACTTCACTGCTCCTTTGTGGTCATGTTCACATCACTGCTCGGTTGTGGACATGTTCCCATCACTGCTCCTAGGTGCGTTTGTTCATATTTCTTCTCCTAGGTGCTCATGTTCACATCACTGCACATTAATGATCATATTCACATCTCTGCTTCTTTGGTGACGTTCACATCACTGCACATTAGTGATCATATTCACATCACTGCTTCTTTGGTGACATATTCACATCACTGCTTCTTTGGTGACATGTTCACATCACTGCACATTATTTCTCCTATGTGCTCATGTGTTAACGTTCACATCACTGATCCCTAGTTTACCTGGAGTTTACCTGAGAGGGTTTCGGGGGTCAAAACCCCCGCGGCTCGGTCTGAGACCAGGCCTCATGGTGGATCAGGGTCTGATCAACCAGCCTGTTACTGCTGGCCGCACAGTAGTCATTTTCACATCACTGATCCTAGGTGCTCTTGTTCACTTTACTGATCCTATGTGCTCTTGTTCACATCACTGATCCTAGGTGCTATTGTTCATATTACTGCTCCTAGGTGCTCTTGTTTACATTACTGCTCCTATGTGCTCTTGTTCACATCACTGATCCTAGGTGCTATTGTTCATATTTCTGCTCCTAGGTGGTCTTGTTCACATTACTGCTCCTATGTGCTCTTGTTCACATCACTGATCCTAGGTGCTATTGTTCATATTACTGCTCCTAGGTGCTCTTGTTCACATTACTGCTCCTATGTGCTCTTGTTCACGTCACTGATCCTAGGTGCTATTGTTCATATTACTGCTCCTAGGTGCTCTTGTTCACATTACTGATCCTATGTGTTCTTATTCCCATCACTGATCCTAGGTGCTATTGTTCATATTACTGCTTCCACAAAGATTTTTTTAATGTTGACCTCACAGTCTCTAGGCATCACGTTAATATCACTCCCACTTTGTCTCCTCTCACATATCATATTAACATTATCGTCACATAAATAGTGTAAATATTACTCCTCCGGAATCATGATAATGTTTTTATTCTCCAGGCATCAGGTTCTCCTTGACTATAGGAGAAGCGCCAGCCTTGAGAGAAGAACATGGCGCTAAATTCTATGACAAGGTAGTGTAAATTTCTTCAAGTCTGTGAAAATATAACAATTTGGGCGTAGAGATACGACTTTGAATGCTGTGTTCCTCACTAGGGGAACACAGAATTCAGACAGAGCCTACCTGGTATTAAGAACTGAATATTTGTCTGATGCAGCCTAAGTCCAGATAAGGTTTGTTTATTGCTTAACAATACAGTTAGGAACATATTTATGTATGACAAACAAATCATGGAGAAAATCAAACAGGATGGGTACGTTTCGGTCTCACATTAAGACCTAACAAACAGCAATCAGCGTTTGTTGTTTTGTCTACATGACGGTTAATATTTACCTCTATTCAATATTTGTTAGTTTTACATGTGTGTTGTACAGGTTTTGCCGGGGTGTGAGTCGGAGGTGTTCGGTTCTGACGAGTATTGGGCTTGTTACACCCGTTTCATGGCCAAGACCACCTTCCATCCCGTCGGCTCCTGCAAGATGGGCCCCGCCTCCGACCCCTACAGCGTCGTCGACCACAACCTCAAGTAGGTCTCCCCACCTGGTGCTATCTTTCCTACCCTCAGCACTCATTGACTACTCTGCCTTTGTTTACTGTTTTCTCAACCTTCAGAACTTGTTAGCATTCTTGCCTTCTTTATCAATATGAATGAAACACTGACCAGCTAACAAAAACGTTCATGCCACTCCGGGAAACAAGAATCCTGAATGGACAGACATGAATTCTGGTTTCATTTTCTTTCTGTAGGCTAGTTGTAATGTTTAGAAAATTCTTTGAGCAAGCACTGGTCACGGTGATTTAATTCTGTACACAAATAACCCGGACATATCACATGCCCATGCACTCTGCTCCAATATCCCTTAATATCCTATGGAGAGGGAGCATGGACACAGGGGTCGTCCCACAGCTGCTAAAAACAACAGACATAGCCCCACTCCACAAAGGGGGCAGTAAAGTAATAGCAAAGAACTACAGACCAATAGCGCTAACGTCACATATAAAAATCTTTAAAAGGGTTCTAAGAAGCAAGATTGCCACCCATCTAGATACCCATCAGTTACACAACCCAGGGCAGCATGGGTTTATAGCAGGTCGCTCCTGTCTGTTCCAGCTACTGGACCACTATGACAAGGTCCTGGATGCTCTAGAAGACAAACGAAATGGAGATGTAATATACACAGACTTTGCAAAAGCCTTCGACAAGTGTGACCATGGTGTGATAGCACACAAAATGCGTGATAAAGGAATAACAGGAAAAGTTGGTAGATGGATCTATAATTTCCTAACAAATAGAACACAAAGAGTAATAGTAAACAGAGTAAAGTCTGAGGCAGCTACGGTGAAAAGCTCTGTTAATTAAAGTCACAGTACTCGCTCCCATTTTGTTCCTCATCCTCATTTCGGACACAGACAGGGATATTAGCCACAGCGCCGTCTTCTTTTGCATATGACACCCGAATTTGCATGACAGTGTCTTCTATTGAATACACCGCAAGACTCCAAGCAGACATCAACCAAATCTTTAAATGGGCCGCAGAAAACAATATGAAATTCAATAATGAGAAATTTCAATTACTCAGATATGGAAAACCTGAGGAAATTAAAACTATATCGGAGTATAAAATAAATTCCAACCACACAATTGAGAGAAAAACTAATGTAAAAGACCTGGAAGTGATCATGTCGGAAGATCTCACCTTCAAAGACCATAACATTGTATCAATCACATCTGCCAGAAAAATGACAGGATGGATAATGAGAACCTTCAAAACTAGGGATGCCAAGCCCATGATGACACTCTTCAGGTGGCTTGTTCTATCTAGGCTGGAATATTGCTGCACACTAACTGCACCTTTCAAGGCAGGTGAAATTGCTGACCTAGAAAATGTACAGAGAACCTTCATGACACACATAACTGCAATAAACCACCTTAATTACTGGGAACGCTTGAAGTTCCTAAACCTGTACTCCTTAGAACGCAGGCGGGAGAGATACATTATCATATACACTTTGAAAATCCTAGAGGGATTAGTACCAAACTTGCACACGAGAGTCACTCCCTACGAAAGCAAAAGACTCTGCAAACGATGCAACATCCCCCCACTGAAAAGCAGGGGTGCCACTAGCACGTTGAGAGACAACACAATAAATGTCAGGGGCCCAAGACTGTTCAACTGCCTTCCAGCATACATAAGGGGGATTACCAATAGGCCCCTGGCTGTCTTCAAGCAGGCACTAGACAACTACCTAAAATCAGTACTTGACCAGCCGAACTGTGGTTCGTACGTCGGTTTGCGTGCGGCCAACAGTAACAGCCTGGTTGATCAGGCCCTGATCCACCATGAGGCATGGTCACAGACCGGGCCGCGGGAGCGTTGACCCCCGGAACCCTCTCCAGGTATAGATAGGATAGAGGAGCTTACGGCGACGTTTCGGTCCGACTTTGACCATTTACAAAGTCACACTGCTGGCCTATATATACTCCCACCTTCTCTCCTTTTTGTTAGTGTGACTTTGTAAATGGTCCAAGTTGGACCGAAACGTCGTTGTAAGTTCCTCTCTTCTATATGCGGGTTATTTGTGTATTGTTCTAGTCACGGTATTGTGCCTTTTATTGTTATTTAATTCTGTATTGCTTTTATCCTATTATATATTATGATGCAATTTTTTTATGAGGTAAACCTATAAGCCAACGAAAGTTCTCCATTAAACGGCCAAAAATTTCCCTCTAAGCGTCATTCTCATCACGACATATTATTGAAAACCTTCGTCAAAACAAATTTTCTCATTTCTTCTAACAAGGAAAATAGTTTTTCGTTTCTAAAAATACATATACAAATATCAACGTATCTGTAACGTACTCGAAGTTAACATCAGATAACAATTAAAATTAAGAGGATAAAAAGAAATTGTATTAAAACAAGTTTTAAAACAAGAGTTTTAATGTGAGATCAACTAAATTAAATTAAACCATTAATTCAAAATCTTTTTCGACACTCTTTAGTGTTTACAGACATCATTAATACAGAAGAAGTATTTTTTAACAAAACTGAATCCATTAGCACTGTGATGCCTCCTAGGATCACGGTAAAACACCTAGCTCTGCTGGGTGTGTGATTCTTGAAGGATTTGTTGGTCCTGTGGGTTAGAGCGTCATGTGGTTTTCGCTTACCATGAGGCGGTCCAAAACAACATGGGTTCGAGTCCTTGGCTAGTCGCAGTGTTGTTATTGATCAATACCACTTATATATATATATATATATATATATATATATATATATATATATATATATATATATATATATATATATATATATATATATATATGATATTGTGTGTGTGTGTGTGTGTGTGTGTGTGCGAGGAAAACATGATAACGACATATAAAGCACTGCGGGGAATTTGACAAGGTGGACAAAGACAGGATGTTCCAGAGATGGGACACAGCGGAAAGGGGTCACAATTGGAAGTTGAAGACTCAGATGAGTCAAAGGGTTGTTAGAAAGTATTTATTCAGTCATGTAATTGTCAAGAAGTGGAATAGTCTGGAAAGTGATATAGTAGATGAAAGATCCATACATAGTTTTAAGATGAGATATGATAAAGCTCATGGAGCAGGGAGAGAGAGGACCTATTAGCGACAAGTGAAGAGGCGGGGCAAGGAGCTATGAATCGACCCCTGCAACCACAACTAGGTGAGAACACGCACACACACACACTAGAGAATAGAAAAAGCACAGATAGAAAAGGACCCAGGAAAATATGGAGATTAGTCGAAGAGCCAGAAACGAGTATGCACAGATAAGGAGGAAGGCCCAACGACAGTACAAAAACAACATTGCTTCGAAAGTCAAGTCTGACCCGAAACTGCTGTATAGCCACATCAGGAGGAAGACAACAGTCAGTGACCAGGTGATCAGGCTGAGGAAAGAAGGTGGGGAACTCACAAGAAACGATCAATAGGTATGTGAGAAGCTCAACACGAAATTTAAGGAAGTATTTACAGTGGAGACAGGAAGGACTCTGGGAAGACAGTACAGAGGGGTACACCAACAAAGAATATACCACCAAGTGTGGGATGAAATACACACAACTGAGGAGGAAGTGAAGAAGCTTCTAAGTGACCTTGATACCTCAAAGGCGGTGGGACCAGACAACATCTCTCCGTGGGTCCTTACTGAGGGAGCAGAGACGCTGTGTGTGCCACTAACCACAATTTTTAACACATCCCTTGAAACTGGGCAACTACCTGAGGTATGGAAGAGGGCAAATGTAGTCCCCATTTTTAAGAAAGGAGACAGAAACGAGGCACTAAACTATTGACCAGTGTCACTGACGTGTATAGTATGCAAAGTCATAGAGAAGATTATCAGGAGGAGAGTAGTAGAGCACCTGGAATGGAACAAGATTATAAACGACAACCTGCACTGATTCATGGAAGGTAACAGAGGTAAGACACGAAAGAGAGGGGTGGGAAGACTGCAAGAAAGCCTTCGACACAGTTCCTCACAAGAGATTAGTGCAGAAGCTAGAGGATCAGGCACGTATAACAGGAAGGGCACTGCAATGAATCAAAGAATACCTGACAGGGAGGCAACAACGAGTCATGGTAAATGATGAGGAGAATTAAATCAGATGAGAATCAGGCAGGACTACAAAGAGACCTGGACAGGCTGGACACGTGGTCCAGCAACTGGCTACTCGAATTTAACCCTCCACAAATGCAAAGTCATGAAGATCGGGGAAGGGCAAAGAAGACTGCAGACTGAGTATAGGATAGGTGGCAAAAGACTGCAAACCTCACTCAATGAGAAAGATCTTGGGGTGAGTATAACACCGAGTACGTCTCCGGAAGCACACATCAACCAGATAACTGCTGCAGCATATGGGCGCCTGGCAAACCTGAGAATAGCGTTCCGATACCTCAGTAAGGAATCGTTCAAGACACTGTACATCGTGTACGTCAGGCCCAAACTGGAGTATGCAGCACCTGTTTGGAACCCACACCTGGTTAGGCACATCAACAAATTAGAGAAAGTGCAAAGGATTGCAACAAGGCTAGTTCCAGAGCTAAGGGAAATGTCCTGCGAAGAAAGGTTAAGGGAAATCGGCCTAACGACAATGGAGGACAGGAGGGTTATGGGAGAGATGATAACGACATATAAAATACTGCGAGGAATAGATAAGGTGGACAGAGACAGGATGTTCCAGAGATGGGACACAGAAACAAGGGGTCACAATTCGAAGTTGAAGACTCCTATGAGTCAAAGAGATGTTAGGAAGTATTTCTTCAGTCATAGAGTTGTCAGGAAGTGGAATAGCCTAGAAAGGGACGTAGTGGAGGCAGGAACCATACATAGTTTTAAGACGAGGTTTGATAAAGCTCATGGAGCAGGGAGAGAGAGGACCTAGTAGCAATCAGTGAAGAGGCGGAGCCAAGAGCTATGGATCGACCCCTGCAACCACAAATAGGTGAGTACACACAGAGGCCCAGACTGGCCATCTGGCAAAAGCTGGAAAGGTCACTGCCCAAACGGGCAGTTGGGCAATTCACGATTTCAAGTAATATAAATTCTGCAATATTTTAATGTTCTTTTAAAAACACTAACATACTATGCATATGCTATTGGAAAACATATATTATATTCCTTGACCAATGATTAGGGCCTATTACAATTCAAATACGATATTTGTGTTTACGTTCGATCAAACACCGCCAGTTACAGTGCTAGTCACGGCATTATGCCGGGTGAACGCCCCGGCATAATGCTGTGACTAGCACTGTAGGTGCTCAAAAAATGGCCCCAGAACGACTAAACTCTGTATGTTATCATAGGTAGTGAGTATACTATCAGGGGTGGTGAGTATACTATCTGAAGTGGTGAGTATACTATGAGGGGTGGTGAGTATACTATCAGAGTGGTGAGTATACTATCAGGGTGGTGAGTATACTATCAGGGGTGGAGAGTATGCTGTCAGGGGTGGTGAGTATACTATCAGGGGTGGTGAGTATGCAATCAGAGGTGGTGAGTATACGATTAGGGGTGGTGAGTATACTATCAGAGGTGGTGAGTATGCTATCAGGGGTGGAGAGTATGCTACCAGGGGTGGTGAGTATACTATCAGAGGTGGTGAGTATACTATCAGGGGTGGAGAGCATGCTATCAGAGGTAGTGAGTATACTATTAGGGATGGTGAGTATACTATCAGGGGTGGTGAGTATACTATCAGGGGTGGTGAGTATACTATCAGGGGTAGTGAGTATACTATCAGGGGTGGTGAGTATACTATCAGGGGTGGAGAGTATGCTATCAGAGGTGGTGAGTATACTATCAGGGGTGGGAGTATACTATCAGGGGTGGTGAGTATACTATCAGGGTGATGAGTATGCTATCAGAGGTGGTGAGTAAACTATCAGGGGTGGTGAGTATACTATTAGAGGTGGAGAGTATGCTATCAGAGGTGGTGAGTATACTATCATTGGTGGTGATTATACTCTCAGGGGTGGTGAGTATACTATCAGGGTGGTGAGTATACTATCAGGGGTGGAGAGTATGCTATCAGAGGTGGTGAGTATACTATCAGGGGTGGTGAGTATACTATCTGAGGTGGTGAGAATACTATCAGGGGTGGTGAGTAAACTATCAGAGTGGTGAGTATACTATCAAGGGTGGAGATTTTGCTGTCAGGGGTGGTGAGTATACTATCAGGGGTGGTGAGTATACTATCAGGGTGGTGAGTATACTATCAGGGTGGTGAGTATACTATCAGGGGTGGTGAGTATACTATCAGGGGTGGTGAGTATACTATCAGGGGTGGTGAGTATACTATCAAGGGTGGTGAGTATACTATCAGGAGTGGAGAGTATGCTATCAGGGGTTACCTGGAGTTTAACTGGAGAGAATTCCAGGGGTCAACGCCCCCGCCGCCCGGTCTGTGACCAAGCCTCATGTTGGACCAGAGCCTGATCAACCAGGCTGTTACTGCTGGCCGCATGCAGTCCAACGTACGAACCACAGCCTGGCTGGTCAGGTACCGACTTTAGGTGCCTGTCCAGTGCCTGCTTGAAGACAGCCAGGGGTTTGTTGGTAATCCCCCTTATGTATGCTGGGAGGCAGTTGAACAATCTTGGGCCACTGACACTTATTGTGTTGTCCCTCGACGTGCTAGTGGCACCCCTGCTTTTCATTGGGGGGATGTTACATCGTCTGCCGAGTCTTTTGCTTTCGTAGGGAGTGACTCTCGTGTGCAAGTTTGGTACTAATCCCTCGAGAATTTTCCACGTGTATTAAATAATGTATCTCTCCCGCCTGCGTTCTAAGGAGTACAGGTTTAGAAACTTCAAGCGTTCCCAGTAATTGAGGTGGTTTATCGCTGTTATGCGTGCCGTGAAGGTTCTATGCACATTTTCAAGGTCAGCAATTTAACCTGCCTTGAAAGGTGCAGTTAGTGTGCAGCAATATTCCAGCCTAGATAGAACAAGCGATCTGTAAAGTGTCAACATGGGCTTGGCATCCCTGGTTTTGAAGGTTCTCATTATCCATCCTGTCATTTTTCTAGCAGATGCGATTGCTACGGTGTTATGGTCCTTGAAGGTGAGATCCTCTGACATGATCACTCCCAGGTCTTTGACATTATTTTTTTTCGCTCTATTGTGTGGTTGGAATTTGTTTTGTACTCCGATGATATTTTAATTTCCTCACGTTTTCCATATCTGAGTAATTTAAATTTCTCATCATTGAACTTCATATTGTTTTCTGCAGCCCATTTAAAGATTTGGTTGATGTCTGCTTGGAGTCTGGAGTATACTATCAGGGGTGGTGAGTATACTATCAGGGTGGTGCGTATACTATTATGGTGGTGAGTATACTATCAGGGTGGTGAGTATACTATCAGAGGTATTGAGTATAGTATCAGGGGTGGTGAGTATACTATCAGGGGTGGTGAGTATACTATCAGGGGTGGTGAGTATACTATCGGGGGTGGAGAGTATTCTATCAGGGGTGGTGAGTATAATATCAGTGGTGGTGAGTATACTATCATGGTGGTGAGTATACTATCAGGGGTGGAGAGTATGCTATCAGGGGTGGAGAGCATTCTATCAGGGGTAGTGAGTATGCTATCAGGGGTGGTGAGTATACTATCAGGGGTGGAGAGTATGCTATCAGGGGTGTTGAGTATACTATCAGGGGTGGTGAGTAAGCTATCAGGGGTGAAGAGTATTATATCACGGGTGGAGGGTATGCTATCAGGGGTGGAAGTATACTAAGAGAGTGGTGAGTATACTATCAAGGGTGGTGAGTATACTATCAGGAGTGGAAAGTATGCTATCAGGGGTGGTGAGTATAATATCAGGGGTGGTGAGTATACTATTAGGGTGGTGAGTATACTATCAGGGTGGTGAGTATACTATCAGAGGTATTGAGTATAGTATCAGGGGTGGTGAGTATACTATCAGGGGTGGTGAGTATACTATCAGGGGTGGTGAGTATACTATCGGGGGTGGAGAGTATTATATCAGGGGTGGTGAGTATAATATCAGTGGTGGTGAGTATACTATCATGGTGGTGAGTATACTATCAGGGGTGGAGAGTATGCTATCAGGGGTGGAGAGCATTCTATCAGGGGTAGTGAGTATGCTATCAGGGGTGGTGAGTATACTATCAGGGGTGGAGAGTATGCTATCAGGGGTGTTGAGTATACTATCAGGGGTGGTGAGTAAGCTATCAGGGGTGAAGAGTATTATATCACGGGTGGAGGGTATGCTATCAGGGGTGGAGAGTATACTAAGAGAGGTGGTGAGTATACTATCAAGGGTGGTGAGTATACTATCAGGAGTGGAAAGTATGCTATCAGGGGTGGTGAGTATAATATCAGGGGTGGTAAGTATACTATTAGGGTGGTGAGTATACTATCAGGGTGGTGAGTATACTATCAGAGGTATTGAGTATAGTATCAGGGGTGGTGAGTATACTATCAGGGGTGGTGAGTATACTATCAGGGGTGGTGAGTATACTATCGGGGGTGGAGAGTATTCTATCAGGGGTGGTGAGTATAATATCAGTGGTGGTGAGTATACTATCATGGTGGTGAGTATACTATCAGGGGTGGAGAGTATGCTATCAGGGGTGGTGAGTATGCTATCAGGGGTGGAGAGCATTCTATCAGGGGTAGTGAGTATGCTATCAGGGGTGGTGAGTATACTATCAGGAGTGGAGAGTATGCTATCAGGGGTGTTGAGTATACTATCAGGGGTGAAGAGTATTATATCACGGGTGGAGGGTATGCTATCAGGGGTGGAGAGTATTCTATCATGGGTGCAGAGTATGCTATCAGGATTGGAGTATGCTATCAGGGGTGGTGAGTATACTCTCAGGGGTGGAGAGTATGTTATCAGGGGTGGAGAGTATTCTATCAGGGCTGGTGAATATACTATCAGGGGTGGAGAGTATGCTATCACAGGTGGAGAGTATGCTATCAGGGGTGGAGAGTATTCTATCAGGGGTGGTGAGTATACTATCATGGGTGGAGAGTATGCTATCAGGGGGGTGAGTATACTATCAGGGGGAAGAGTATACTATCAGAGGTGGTGAGTATGCTATCAGGGGTGGAGAGTATGCTATCAGGGGTGGCGAGTATGCTATCAGGGGTGGTGAGTATGCTATCAGGGGTGGTGAGTATGCTATCAGGGGTGGTGAGTATACTATCAGGGGTGGAGAGTATACTAAGAGAGGTGGTGAGTATACTATCAAGGGTGGTGAGTATACTATCAGGAGTGGAAAGTATGCTATCAGGGGTGGTGAGTATGCTATCAGGGTGGGAGTATGCTATCAGGGGTGGTGAGTATACTATCAGGGGTGGAGAGTATGCTATCAGGGGTTGTGAGTATGCTATCAGGGGTGGAGAGTATGCTATCAGGGGTGGCGAGTATGCTATCAGGGGTGGTGAGTATACTATCAGGGGTGGAGAGTATGCTATCAGGGGTGGCGAGTATGCTCTCAGTGGTAGTGAGTATACTATCAGGGGAGGAGAGTATGCTATCAGGGGTGGCGAGTATGCTATCAGGGGTGGTGAGTATACTATCAGGGGTGGTGAGTATACTATCAGGGGTGGTGCTAGCCCAGTGGTTAGGGCGGTGGACGCGCATTTCACAGACCCCAGTTCAAATCTTCGAAAATCCTGTGGCTTAATACAAGCGTTATGTTTACACTACTCATAGATATATGGAGACAAGAGCTTGATTCTGTCCTGTGTTGCACGGCAGTAGGATGATCTCCAGTGCTGCAACATGGGACGGGTTGCAGAGTACTGGTAAAAAAAATTAAGACAGAAACTACAATACTGTGAACACTAGTATTCTATGCCTCTGCTATCTGGAGTAAATATGTGATAAATATTGATTATCGCCTATCACTTAATCAAATAAAAAAAAATTTACTAATGGATAAACAAATACTTTTTCATTAAATTAGTCCTTTGTCATGAGGTCATTTAAGACGTGGTGATATATACTTAATGATGAGAGAGGTGAATGACAGTAGGGGATTACTTTTCCCCTCATGCCAGGGGATTTATGAGATACGCCCCTTTGTGAAGGTTGTTGCCAATCTTCTTAGGAAAAGTATAATAGAAAAAGACAATAATAACAATAAACACTTTATTTTAATAGAAAGAAATGTAAATAATAAATACGTAAATATGACTATAATTAACCTATCTTAAGAAAATTGAAAAATGAAAACAAAAATATATCACTGATCCAAAGCTAGGTATTTACAGATGGACGGAGGTGTTGATCTTGTTAACACTGTAGCTATGAATCAATGTTAAACTCCGTGTTGTTGGTGCATCCATGAAGGTTAACTCCCACTCTGTTGAAGGATGTTTCCCAAAAATCCAACAGTTTTCCACATCCACAATGTCACAAATAATATCAGGGACTCAGGTGAAGGTTGTCCCCTGGTAAAGTACAGTTGCCTGAGGTTTCTAGAGTGTGGACTTAGGAACTACTGGTGTAGTGAAGAATTGGTGTTAACGACTCTGTTTCTCACTTGGTGAGTACGCCGCTCCCCCCCCCCCCCACTCAGCCTTGAATCCGATGATCAGTGCGGAAACAGAGGACTGTGAAAGAAACCAAAAGAATTACTTACCACTCTATCATTTATTCACATAGTAGGCATAAGGCCTTTAAAAGAAATGGTGAAACCGTAATAAATAACTTTACCAAAAGCCAAGGCAGGGCAGAGCAGAAGTTAATGTTGCTAAAAATGAGTGAAGCTCAAAACCAAATTAATGAGTGAAGCTTTAACATAAAATAATTAAGATAAGAGCAGCTGTGAAGTACTTACAGTGAGATCGAGCGTGGTTAGTCGAGTGATTTAACCTGTGGCCGGAGCCCAACATTACACCTCTCACCGGGTGGAAAATGGGGAGGGGGTATAGCTGGAGCTAGACATTCACCCCACCTCAACAAGCAGACTACCATTCAACCATCACTCTACATACCTTCACGCTTTCATCACTTCTATCTATGGACTTTTCCCTCACACCCTTTTATCATTGTCTGATAAGTGAATTCTCTCTTAATTTTGGAGCATCTTAAGGCTCACCTGCCTTAAATGCGTGAGGTATAAAAGACAAGATTCCAGCTTCCTTGAAACAGTGTTGATTGTTTAAATTTGATTTGTTATATCGCTTTGCAGTTGTGATATGAGTCACGTCACTTCACATTGCTTCAGTGATGGAATGCCGACGATTTTCTGCGAATCTGTTGAATTTGTTGAAATTAATATAAATTTAGCTGAATAAACGAAAATCTGACTATTAATAGGTTGTGTTTAGGATTAAAATAGCCATTTCTTACGATCAAATTATATAACTCAAGCCACACTACTGAGATAGACTAGATTTTGGTCTATTTGATGATTATAATGGGCCGGAAATAGACCCAAAAATGAATGTCTTAGGCCTAATAATGCCAGCAGTTAACCCACCAAGAAGCTATTTCTGTGCTTATATAGGCCTTTGTTGACCTTCAAATTGACCTTAATAAATAGCCACTAATGCCGAAATCACAGCTGCAAGGCGACATAACTCTTAAATCACAGCTGCAAGGCGACATAACTCTTAAATCACAGCTGCAAGGCGACATAACTCTTAAATCACAGCTGCAAGGCGACATAACTCTTAAATCACAGCTGCAAGGCGACATAACTCTTAAATCACAGCTGCAAGGCGACATAACTCTTAAATTACAGCTGCAAGGCGACATAACTCTTAAATCACAGCTGCAAGGCGACATAACTCTTAAATCACAGCTGCAAGGCGACATAACTCTTAAATCACAGCTGCAAGGCGACATAACTCTTAAATCACAGCTGCAAGGCGACATAACTCATAAAGCAAATAATAATAATAATAATAACTGACTCACTGTTGTCAGGTAAGCAGAATCTTGTATTTTATACTCTTCTTGTTTAAGACAGGTGACCCTTAAGATGCCCAGAAATTAGGAGCGAACTCACTTGGCAGACAGTGATAAAAGGGGCGTATCCCATAATTCCCTGGCATGAGGGAAAAGGTAAACCTGGACTGTCATTCAATTACCTCGATAATAATTTTCAGTATATCAGGTCTTAAATGACCTCAAGAAAAAGCACTAAGAATTTTACAGAAGAGTTTAGTTGAATTTGAGTCTAATTTTAAAGTGTTCGGGCATAAGCATATTTTTTTTATTTAAATAGTTACAGGTACTAATAAATGGGTATTACATGTTTATTACATGGTATATCTGGGTTCACAGTATATTAGTTTCTATCCGAATTTTGTTTACCAGTACTCTGCAACCCGTGTTGTGGCACTGTAGGGTTGTGGCACTGTAGGGTTGTGGCACTGTAGGGTTGGGCAGTTGCGCAACTGTTGCTTTAAAAGAAATCATCCTTCCGCAGTGCAACACAGGGCAGAATCAAGCTCTTGTCCCCATATATCATCCACGAGCAGTGTAAACATAAACAACGCTTCTAAGAATCTATAGGATGTTCGAAGATTTGAACTGGGGTCTGTGAAATGACAGTCCACCGCCCTAACCACTGGGCTAGCACCATCCCTGAATGTTGCAGATAGAAATGACAATACTGGAATAGCAATTTCAACAAATCGGCCGTTTCCCACCAAGGTGGGGTGGTCCAAAGAGAAAAACAAAAGTTTATCTTTTTAACTTTAGTAATGTATACAGGAGAAGGGGTTACTAGCCCCTTGCTCCCGGCATTTTAGTCGACTCTTACGACATGCATGGTTTACAGAGGAAGAATTCTATTCAACTTCCCCATGGAGATAAGAGGAAATAAGAACAAGAACTAGTAAGAAAATAAAAGAAAACCCAGAGGGGTGTGTATATAGTATATGCTTGTACATGAATGTGTAGTGTGACCTAAGTGTAAGTAGAAGTAACAAGACGTACCTGAAATCTTGCATGTTTATGAGACAGAAAAAAGACACCAGCAATCATACCATCATGTACAACAATTACAGGCTTCAGTTTTACACTCGGCAGGACAGTAGTACCTCCCTGGGCGGTTGCTGTCTACAAACCTACTACCTAGGTATATATATATATATATATATATATATATATATATATATATATATATATATATATATATGTATATAAATGTATATATATACACCCAGCCAAGCTAGGTGTCTTACCCTTGGTCCGAGGACATACGGTGGTGTGGGAGCCTCTGAGCTAATTTCATTCTCCTTTTCGTTTGTGGGTTCGAATCCTTGGCTATTCGCAGTGTTGTTATTGATCAATACCACTTGTTCGTGGTCACAATAATATATATATATATATATATATATATATATATATGTCGTGCCGATTAGGTAAAACTTGCGATTTTGGCTTAAATAGCAACGCTCACCTTGCCATATATGACAAGTGAAAATTTGTGTATGCAATAATTTCGCCAAAATCATTCTGAACATAACGAAAAAAATATATTTCATTGTGTTTGTTTATTATTAAATTAATGGAAGGAAGGAATCAGGTTAAGTCATCCTATTGATTGGTCTTCTGCTAAAACTGTCTACCCTACGTCCAACTTTCATAGTCGCCGCCTGGTTGAATCCTCCCTTATACACAACTTTCCCTGTATGAATCTTAGCCCTGGCTTTGTCTCTGTTGATGCTTTCCTCTCTCATTACATTGTTAAATGCTCTAAACTTCAGAACACCCGTGACTTAACCTGATTCCTTCCCCTTTCATCTCTTCCCTCTTCTTCTTTTTTTTCTCCTATGGGTTTTCCTTTCTTTCTTTTCTTTTGCCTTGTATTTGTCCTTTATTTGATTCGCCTTTCCTCCCTCTGTGTTCTCGGCCCACCCTTGCGGGCCGCTAGCCTCATTGCAGTGCTCCTCTAGAATATGACTGTCTCCACTACTACTATTACTACTACTACCACTTCCACTACTTACTCCATTATTACCCCACTCTCTGGTACCCTCCCCTGTCTGCCTGCCTATAAATACCACTTCCCCCGTCTCTGTGTGTTAGTGTGACTTTGTAAATGGTCCAAGTCGGGCCGAAACGTCGTCGTAAGCTCCTCTCTTTTATATGTGCGGGTTGTGTGTGTATTATAAATTCTTACATTAACATAAATGAAAAAAATATATCTTTAAACGTATAAGAGAAAATTTTAGAAAGGACTTAATTTTAGATGAGTTCTTGCTAATTGACCAGTTTTACCTAATCGGCACGACTATATATATATATATATATATATATATATATATATATATATATATATATATATATATATATATATATATATTTATAATACAGGAGGTACCATCTCTAGAACTTTACTGGGGACCCTCATCCTCAGATATATATTAATTATAGTAGGTAGTAGGTTGGTAGACAGCAACCACCCAGGGAGGTACTACCGTCCTACCAAATGAGTGTGAAACATAAGCCTGTAATTGCTTTGCATGATGGTAGGATTGCTGGTCTCTTTTTTTGTCTCATAAACCTGCAAGGTTGCAGGTATGTCTTGCTACTTCTACTTACACTTAGGTAACACTACACATTCATGTACAAGCATATATATACTAACCCCTCTGGGTTTTTCTTCTATTTTTTTCCTAGTTCTTGTTCTTGTTTATTTCTGCTTATCTCCATGGAAAAGTGGAACAGAATTCTTCCTCCGTAAGCTATGCGTGTCGTAAGAAGCGACTAAATGCCGGGAGCAATGGGCTAGTAACCCCTTCTCATGTATAAATTACTAAAAGCAAGATAAGGAAAAACTTCATAAAATTGGGATGTCTGAATGTGCGTGGATGTAGTGCGGATGATAAGAAAGAGATGATTGCTAATGTTATGAACGAAAAGAAGTTGGATGTCCTGGCCCTAAGAGAAACAAAGCTGAAGGGGGTAGGCGAGTTTCAGTGGGGAGAAATAAATGGGATTAAGAGAGAGTTAGAGCTAAGGAAGGGGTAGCAATAATGTTGAAGGATCAGTTATAGAGAGAGAAGAGGGAACATAAATGTATAAATTCAAGAATTATGTGGATTAAAATAAGGGTTAGATGTGAAAAGTGGGTCATAATAAGTGCGTATGCACCTGGAGAAGAGAGGAGTGTAGAGGAGAGAGAGAGATTTTGGGAGATGTTAAGTGAGTGTGTAGGAACTTTCGAGCCAAGTGAGAGAGTAATTGTGGTAGGGGACCTAAATGCTAAAGTAGGAGAAGCGCTTAGAGAGGGTGTGGTAGGTAAGTTTGGGGTGCCAGGTGTAAATGATAATGGGAGCCCTTTGATTAAACTTTGTATAGAAAGGGGTTTGGTTATAGGTAACACATATTTTAAGAAAAAGAGGATAAATAAGTATACAAGATATGATGTAGGGCGTAATGACAGTAGTTTGTTGGACTACATGTTGGTAGATAAAAGACTGTTGGGTAGACTTCGGGATGTACATGTTTATAGAGGGGCCACAGATATATCAGATCACTTTTTAGTTGTAGCTACAGTGAGATTAAAAGGTAGATGGGATACAAGGAGAATGGAAACAGCAAGTAAGAGAGAAGTGAAGATTTATAAACTAAGGGAGGAGGCGGTTAGGGTAAGATATAAACAACTGCTGGAGGACAGATGGGCTAGTGAGAGTATAGGCGGTGGGTAGAAGAGGTATGGGGTAAATTTAAGAATATAGTGTTAGAGTGTTCAGCAGAAGTTTGTGGTTATAGGAAAGTAGGTGCGGGAGGGAAGAAGAGCGATTCGTGGAATGAGGATGTAAAAAGAGTACTAAGAGAGAAAAAGTTAGCATATGAGAGGTTTTTACAAAGTAGAAGTGATGTAAGGAGGGAGGAGTATATGGAGAGAAAAAGAGAGGTTAAGAAAGTGGTGAAGCAATGTAAAAAGAAAGCAAATGAGAGGATGGGTGAGATGTTATCAACAAATTTTGTTGAAAATAAGAAAAATTTTTGGAGTCAGATTAATAAGATGAGAAAGCCTAGGGAAAGAATGGATTTGTCAGTTAAAAATAGGAGACGAGAGTTATTAAATGGAGAGTTAGAGGTATCGGGAAGATGGAGGGAATATTTTGAGGAATTGTTAAATGTTGATAAAGATAGGGAAGCTGTGATTTCATGTATAGGGCAAGGAGGAATAACATCTAATAGGAGTGAGGACGAACAAATTGTGAATGTGGGGGAAGTTTGTGAGGCAGTGAGTAGAATGAACGGGGGTAAAGCAGCTGGGATTGATGGGATAAAGATAGAAATGTTAAAGGCAGGTGGGGATATAGTTATAGAGGGGTTAGTGTTTTTATTTAATAAATGTATGGAAGAGGGTAAGGTACCTAGGGACTGGCAGAGAGCATGCATAGTTCCTTTGTATAAAGGCAAAGGAGACAAAAGAGAGTGTAAAAATTATAAGGGAATAAGTCTGTTGAGTATACCTGGTAAAGTGTATGGTAGAGTTATTATTGAAAGAATTAGGAGTAAGACGGAGAGCATGATAGCAGATGAACAAGGAGGCTTTAGGAAGGGTAGGGGGTGTGTAGACCAAGTGTTTGCAGTGAAACATATAGGTGAACAATATTTAGATAAGGGTAAAGAGATGTTTGTGGCATTTATGGATTTGGAAAAGGCATATGATAGGGTGGATAGGGGGCAATGTGGCAGATGTTGCAAATGTATGGAATAGGAGGTAGGTTATTGCAAGCGGTGAAAAGTTTTTACAAGGATAGTGAGGCACAGGTTAGAGTATGTAGGCGAGAGGGAGATTATTTCCCAGTAAAAGTAGGCCTTAGACAGGGATGTACTCACCTAATTGTACTCACCTAATTGTGGTTGCAGGGGTCGATACTCAGCTCCTGGCCCCGCCTCTTCGCTGTCCGCTACTGGGTCTCTGCTCTCCCTGCTCCATGAGCTTTATCATACCTTGTCTTAAAACTATGTATGGTTCCTGCCTCCACTATATCGTTCGCTAGACTATTCCACTTCCTAACTACTTTATGGCTGAAGAAGTGCTTCCTAACATCCCTTTGACTCATCTGAGTCTTCAGCTTCCAGTTGTGTCCCCTTGTTTCTGTGTTCCCTCTCTGGAACATCCTGTCACTATCTACCTTGTCAATTCCCCGCAGTATTTTGTATGTCGTTATCATGTCTCCTCTAACCCTTCTGTCCTCCAGTGTTGTTAGTCCTATTTCCCTCAACCTTTCTTCATAGGGCAGTCCCCTGAGTTGTGGAACTAGCCTTGTCGCAAACCTTTGCACTTTATATAATTTCTTGACATGCTTAACATGTGTGATGTCACCGTGGTTGTTCAATATATTTATAGATGGAGTTGTAAGAGAAGTGAATGCTCGGGAGTTGGCAAGAGGTGTGGGGTTAAAAGATGAAGAATCTAACACAAAGTGGGAGTTGTTACAGTTGATATTTGCTGATGATACTGTGCTTTTGGGGGATTCTGAAGAGAAGTTGCAGAGGTTGGTGGATGAGTTTGGTAGGGTATGTTAGAAAAGAAATTAAAAGTGAATATAGGAAAGAGTAAGGTGATGAGGATAATAAAAAAATTAGATAACGGAAGCTTGGGTATCAGATTGGAGGGAGAGAGTATGGAGGAGGTGAATGTGTTCAGATATTTGGGAGTGGATGAGTCAGCAGATGAGTATATGAAGGATGAAGTTAATCATAGAATTAACTAGGGGAAAAAGGTGAGTCATGCACTGAGGAGCTTGTGGAGACAGAGAACTTTATCCATGAAAGCAATGAGGGGAATGTATGAGAGTATAGTTATACCAACACTCTTGTATGGGTGTGAGACATGGGTTGTGAATGTTGCAACAAGGAGTAGGCTGGAGGCAGTAGAGATGTCATGTCTGAGGGCAATGAGTGGTGTGAATATAAAGCAGAGAATCCGTAGTTTGGAGATTAGGAGTTGTGGGATTACCAAAACTATTATCCAGAGAGCTGAGGAGGGGTTATTGAGATGGTTTGGACATATAGAGAGGATGGAACAAAATAGAATGACTTCGAGAGTGTAGTGGAGGGAAGGCGGGGTAGGGGTCGGCTTAGAAAAGGTTGGAGGGAGGGGGTAAACGAGGTTTTGTGTGCGAGGGGCTTGGACTTCCAGCAAGGGTGCGTGAGCGTGTTAGATAGGAGCGAATGGAGACAAATGGTTTTTAGAACTTGACGTGCTGTTGGAGTGTAGGCAAGGTAACATTTATGAAGGGTTTCAGGGAAACCGGCAGGCCGGACTTGATTCCTGGAGATGGGAAGTACAGTGCCGGCACTCTGAAGGAGGGGTGTTAATGTTGCAGTTTTGTAGCTGTAGTGTAAGCACGCCTCTGGCAAGACAGTGATGGAGTGAATGATGCTGAAAGTTTTTCTTTGTCAGGCCACCCTGCCTTGGTGGGAAACGGCCTATGTGTTAATAAAAAAAATAAGAAGAAAATATTAATGATAACAAAATATAGGGAGGTACCACATCTAGAACTTTACTGGGGACCCTCATCCTCAGAGAAGACAATAAACGTTCCTCAGGGAAAACTGAAGGTTCTCCCCGGAGCTGTTTGAATATTTTTTTCTCCTACCACCCCCTATATTTTATATTACATGTGAACTTTATTAATAGACAGAATACATTGACAGAAAACACACACACACACACACGTGGCAATGCTTTATTTACAGGGAGCAAAGTCAGGGTATTTTTCCAGAATGGTCTGTAATATACCACTGTGGATAAAATACTTTGCCATACCACTGTGGATAAAATACTTTGACATATCTTGAACATTTCTGAGTGAGTTGTCTCTGAATTCGTTAATTTTATCGCACTCCAGTACATAATGACGCAGGGTGTGACAATAATCCAACTGGCAAAGTTTACATTTTGTTTGGTCTACATCTGGTGGTGGTGATTTAACCTGCCAAAGATACTTGTAACCCAGCCGGAGGCGGGCGGTAGTGACATCCAAGAGTCTGCTTATTTTGTTGGATGCACCATAGACATGTGGCTCCTCCTGCATGATAGAATGATGATAGATGGACTGACTGGTGTCAATCTCCCTAAGTCTTAAGTCAATAAAATTCAGTTGAAGTTCTTTATGTATGATTGTTCTCAAACTGCTAACTGACAAGCCAAGATTGTAATCTGCTCACTCTTTGAAAGCATAAAACTTAGCCAATTTATCACTTCTACCATGCATCTGGAGACCAATGTGAGATGGAATCCACAGCATGTGCACTCTGACTCTACTATCAACAATCCTACCATACCTGTGTCTGGCTTCTGACACGAGCATGCTACAATTTATACTTAATGAGTTTAGAGCATTTATGGATGACAGAGAATCAGTTACAATCAAAGTGTCAACCTTAGATACATGGACGCATTTGAGTGCAAGGAGTATGGCAAACAGTTCTGTCTGAAGTGTAGAGGCCCAGTTATTGATGCGTGCTCCAATTTCTTTAAGAGAGCCATCACTCTGTATGACAACAGCAGCACTACCAGCTGCACCAGTGTGTGACAACAGCAGCACTACCAGCTGCACCAGTGGATTGATGAACAGAACCATCAACGTAAATAATTTGTGAAAGAGTGTGCTGTGTGACTAAGTTATCAATACAGCTTAAGACATCCTGCTTGGCTCCAAGACGAAGTTTTGGTTGTGATTTAAGAAGAATTTGGGGGGAATATGGAGGAATGGTAGTTTGGAATTGGAGCGGAGAAGTGCCGCTGTTGCCTTACTTGCCACAGATCATGTATCTGATTCATGCGGAGGTCAGTTCCAGTTTTTTCGATCCATCTGGAGGGATGTTCACCAGTGCTGAGGAAAGTTTGGAGGGCTTCTGTGCAGGGGTTTGAATGGGCTTGCCTGAGCATATTAACCCCAATTAGGATATTTCTTTCAGTAACACGATCTCTGATGCCTGGAATATCAAGTTCTTTCTGCATATTTAAAATTTTGGCATTACGAGGGCATCCTGAAATGATCCTCATTGCTTCGTTCTGCAGTTTTTCCAGCCCTCCAAGCTTCCAGTCAGACACAAGAGCAAGTAGTGGCGCAGCATAATCAACTACCAAGCGGTGCTTGAATTTAAAATAGATCTGAAATCTCGGCGTTGATGATAACATTTATTTACACAAATATTAGAATAGTTCATTGGTATATGTGTATATTTAGTTATATTAACATGAACTTGTACCTCAGTGTGTAGTAGACTGAATTTGTTTTCTCGGCAGGGTCCGTGGCGTGTCTGGGCTGCGGGTGGTGGATGGCTCTATCATGCCGCTCATTACATCAGGAAACACAAACGCCCCAGTTCTTATGATCGGCGAAAAGGCGGCAGACATTATCAAAGAGGACTGGGGCATTCCAACAGCTACGTATTAGAGGAATTACCCGTGCGCACGTCATCATCCAGAGTGGACGTCCAGTGCGCACGTCATCATCCAGAGTGGACGTCCAGTGCGCACGTCATCATCCAGAGTGGACGTCCAGTGCACACGTCATCATCCAGAGTGGACGTCCAGTGCGCACGTCATCCAGAGTGGACGTCCAGTGCGCACGTCATCCAGAGTGGACGTCGTGTTCCAAACTCATACTCAGAAAGAACAGCAGAGTGTTTAGCGCTTAGTTTTGATTACTATAATAATAATCAGGAAGAAGTGAAGCGTCCTTGTAACCCTACTCAGGATATACCTGTGAGGAACCCTACTCAGGATATACCTGTGAGGAACCCTACTCAGGATATACCTGTGAGGAACCCTACTCAGGATATACCTGTGAGGAACCCTACTCAGGATATACCTGTGAGGAACCCTACTCAGGATATACCTGTGAGGAACCCTACTCAGGATATACCTGTGAGGAACCCTACTCAGGATATACCTGTGAGGAACCCTACTCAGGATATACCTGTGAGGAACCCTACTCAGGATATACCTGTGAGGAACCCTACTCAGGATATACCTGTGAGGAACCCTACTCAGGATATACCTGTGAGGAACCCTACTCAGGATATACCTGTGAGGAACCCTACTCAGGATATACCTGTGAGGAATTCTACTCAGGATATACCTGTGAGGAACCCTACTCAGGATATACCTGTGAGGAACCCTACTCAGGATATACCTGTGAGGAACCCTACTCAGGATATACCTGTGAGGAACCCTACTCAGGATATACCTGTGAGGAACCCTACTCAGGATATACCTGTGAGGAACCCTACTCAGGATATACCTGTGAGGAACCCTACTCAGGATATACCTGTGAGGAACCCTACTCAGGATATACCTGTGAGGAACCCTACTCAGGATATACCTGTGAGGAACCCTACTCAGGATATACCTGTGAGGAACCCTACTCAGGATATACCTGTGAGGAACCCTACTCAGGATATACCTGTGAGGAACCCTACTCAGGATATACCTGTGAGGAACCCTACTCAGGATATACCTGTGAGGAACCCTACTCAGGATATACCTGTGAGGAACCCTACTCAGGATATACCTGTGAGGAACCCTACTCAGGATATACCTGTGAGGAACCCTACTCATGATATACCTGTGAGGAACCCTACTCATGATATACCTGTGAGGAAATTCATATGTTAGTAAAGGACACATGCAACTAATGTGACATTTATTGTGGCACGTTTCTCTCCAGGAGCTTTCTCAAGCTTACAAGGAATATGGACACAGTTGGCATATATTATCTCAAGTGACTGTAGTGGTAAGAGTAGTGATATAACTAGTGATTATAGTAAGTAGTAGTGAAGTAATACAATAGGTAGAAAAGTCAATATGCACATGAAGGTAGGGTATACAATCACAATATTCTGGAGGTAAATATAAGGGTGTAACATTACTGTGAGCGAAGATATGGAGTCTAGAGTAACCCTCCCATCACATAGTTTCTATTAGCAGGAGAGACTATGTGATGTTTACTGAAAACAGTAAACCCTACCATCACATAGTCTCTCCTGCTAATTTAGCACATCGTAGATGTGGAACACTCCTACTGGCCTTCTATATTTCAACCTCCAGCAGAAATATTTGTCTAACCTATTGTTATACTACCCAAGTATTTGTTTTATCACCCTTTTACTCATGTGCATATTGATTGTTCTACCTTATTGTATTACTACTACTACTACTAATACTACTTATATCACTACTACTTCTACCACCACTAGTTTTTTCACCTCACCTTGAGAGTATATATATGCCAACTGTGTCCATATATCGCTTGTAACGGCTTGAGAAAGCTCCTGGAGAGCGAAACGTTGCCACAATAAAATGTCACATTAGTTGCAATTGTGTCCTTTTACTTAACATATTGTCGGTAATTCTACCAATATTATTACAGGAAATTCATACTTTACTAAATATACGCATTACTGTAACCAGATCTATATTGAGCATGAAGCGGCAGTGACAGATACAATACGTAGGTAAGTTTATTCAGGTACACATACACAAAAATACAGCCAAATAAATTATCATACATAGCAACATATGTACAGATTACCGAGGATAACCCAAAAAAAAGTCAAAGTGGCTTATTTCCATTGGGAGGTCATTGTAATAACTTATTATTTAAACCTTAAAGGGAGATATACTAGGAATAAGGTAAAGTCAATTATTTACATTAACATTAATGATAGGATCAGACCACAATAATAGGTACAGGTATGTTACCTCTACAAGAAATCATTCTCTTCTCTTTCTGTAGCTACATTCCTTAGGTATCTTTCGGTTATCTTCTTGAACAGGCTCGTGTTATGACAGGCTTTGACATGTGCAGGCAGTCTGTTCCACTCCTTTATTGCTGTACAAAAAATGTGTTTGAAGCCTGACCACTGGCTGTGGGTACTGCAAAGTTGTGCTCTCTCCCCCTAGTACCATAACTGCTTTGGTTCCCAGCCTTGACAAACTTGGCAGCAAGATATTCTGGACACTTTTTGTGAACAGTTTTATCAACGTGATTTAGATGTTCATCTTCCCAAGAGGTGTGTCATTACAGTGAACATTGTGGGAAGATGTGTATCATCTTCCCTCAATGAACACTGTGGAAATATGTATTTTATATTCTTACAATGAACGTATGCAAATTAATTCAATTCAATGTACATCAACTTTATAAATAAGCACATATGAGTGTGCACGCTTGTGTGCGCTTATATATATATATATATATATATATATATATATATATATATATATATATATATATATATATATATATATATATATATATATATATATATTTATTTTACTTTTATTAACAAATCGGCCGTTTCCCACCAAGGTAGGGTGACCCTAAAAAGAAAAAACACTTTCATCAATCACTCCATCACTGTCTTGCCAGAGGCGCACCTACACTACAGTTAAATAACAGCAACATCATCAACACTCTTTCAGAGTGCAGGCACTTTCCAACTCCAGGACTCAAGTCCAGCTTGCCGGTTTCCCTGAATCTCTTCATAAATGTTACCTTGCTCACATTCCAACAGCACGTCAAGTTTTGAAAACCATTCGTCTCCACTCGTTCCTATCTAATATGTTCACGCACGTCTGCTGGAAGTCGAAGCCCCTAACACAAAAAATCTCCTTTACCCCCTCCCTCCAGCCTTTCCTAGGCCGACCCCTACCCCGCCTACAGATTTATACGCTCTCCAAGTCATTCTATTTTGTTCCATACTCTCTAAATGTCAGAACCACCTCAAAAATCCCTGATCAGCCCTCTGTAAAATTCATTTAGTATCCCCACACCTCCTTCTAATTTCCAAACTATGGATTCTCTGCATTATACTCACACCGCACATTGCCGTCAGACATGATATCTCCACTGCCTCCAGCCTTCTCCTTGTTGCAACATTCACCATCTATGTTTCACACCCATATTAGAGCATTGGTATAACTATAATCTCATCATTCCTCTCTTTGCTTCCATGGATAACGCTCTCTGTCTGCACAGAATGCTCATTGCATTAATCACTTTTTTCCCCCTCATCAGTTCTATGATTCACCTCTTCTTTCACAATCCCATCTGCTGACAAATCCACTCCCAAAAATATGAATACATTTACTTCTCCCATACTTCCTTCCTCCAATCTGATATCTAATCTTTCATTACCTAATTTTTTGTTATCCTCATCACCTTACGCTTTTCTATATTCACTTTTAATTTCCTTCTTTTACATACCCTACCAAACTCATCCACCAACCTCTGCAACTTCTCTTCAGAATCTCCCAAAAGCACAGTGTCATCAGCAAAAAGCATGTGTGACAACTCCCATTCTTTGTTAGATTCTTCATTTTTTAACCCCACACCTCTTGCCAAGACCCTCGCATTCACTTCTCTTAAAACTCCATCTATGAATATATTGAACAACCATGGTGACATCACACATCCTTGTCTAAGGCCCACTTTTACTGGGAAATAATCCCCCTCTCTCTTACAAACTCTAACCTGAGCCTCACTATCTTCGTAAAAACTCTTCAATGCTTTCAGTAACCTACCTCCTATTCCATACATCTGCAACATCTGCCACATTGCCCCCCCCCCCTCCATCTACGCTATTAAACGCCTTTTCCAAATCCGTGAATGCAACAAAAACCTCTTTACCCTTAT
Organism: Cherax destructor; assembly: GCA_009830355.1. NCBI lineage: Eukaryota > Metazoa > Arthropoda > Malacostraca > Decapoda > Parastacidae > Cherax > Cherax destructor. The sequence goes on from WNWK01012103.1 coordinate 44,114, forward strand.
CTAAATACTGTTCACCTATATGTTTTACTGTAAACACTTGGTCTACACACCCCCTACCTTTCCTAAAGCTGCTTGACCCCGTTTCATTCTACCCACTGCCTCACGCACCTCCCCCACAATGGCTCTTCTTCACTCCTACAATGCTCGAAATTACAGCTTCCCTATCTTCATCAACATTCATCAGTTCCTCAAAATATTCCCTCCATCTAATAACTCTCCTCTCCTATTTTTAACTATCAATCCATTTGTTCCCTAGGCTTTCTCAGCTTATTAATTTCACTCCAAAACTTTTTCTTATTTTCAACAAAATTTATTGATAGCATCTCACCCATACATATATAAGTATTTGGTGTTATAGAGTAACAGTAGACGCTCGTAGAGTGTGTAGCTTTCCAAACTACGAGAGTTTGGAAAAATAAACACATAAGCAGTATAAAGTGATCCTATATTGACAACGTTTCGCCCACACAGTGGGCTTTATCAAGTCACAAACAGATCTACCTGGGTGAAAAGTACGTCAGTATTTATAGGAGAGAGTTTACTGTAATCTCTAGCCGGTACTAGCTCTGCACTTGCAGCTCTGCACTTGCAGCTCTGCACTTGCAGCTCTGCACTTGCATGATCACTAGCAACATCTTCGATCTGCATTGGTGTCCACTCTGCATTTCTTAACCAACCTACATAAATAGGGCTTTTTGCCGTCCACCCATCAGCGCTTAAGATTGACTCTCTTAGTTTGCTATTGTGTTCGCCTTCGATATTTTCACCTCTGTGCCTACGATGCCACATATCCAATTTTTTCCCAAAGCCACAAAAGAATTCCATTAAATAAATCAAGTGCTAATCAAACCCAGCCTTTCTCACTCATACATTTGTCTAATCTCTTTTTAAAGCTACCGAAGATCATAGCTTATGTTCTAATGGGTGGAAAAGTGGAACAGTGTTCCTAGTAAGGTATTGAAGCTAAAACCTTGGGTAGTTTCAAATATAGGTTAGATAAAAACATGAGTGAGAGTGGTTTGATTTGAGTGCAATAAGAGTGCAGTCAAAGATAACTCCTAGGGTTGTACTGATGCCAGCAGCACTGAGTGACTCACATGGGAATGGAAGGTGATCATGTTTGATCCAATGATATTTAAAGTAGCTCATATTCCTGATATCAAAAGCCTTCCAAACCACCAACATGAAGGCACCCCATTCGAAGGGTGCCCACGCTTACAGCCATTATTGTCAAAGTGATCAGTTTTCCCACAGGATGGGTATGGGGTGCATAATAAAGATATCAAACTAACTTCCAGTTCTCTGCTGTTACACTCAAAACACCACACATTAAAATCTTATACATCTTATTGTATATAAAGTGTTATTATTATTATTATAATCAAAAGAAGCGCTAAACCACAAGGGTTATACAGCATATAAAGTGTTTAAATCTATAATACGTGTACGTTAGAATGTTTTATACTGTGTGATCATTCATCAATCAGTCAGTAATATCACGAATGTTTTTTTTTTATTCTTATTTACACTTATTCGTCAATGATATCACTAATATTTTCTTATTCATTAGCCATGTACAAAAGAATAATGAACTTACGAATGTTTTGGTGTCTGTGCGATCCCAGAAAGGTATCCCCGTATCCCATAACCCCTGCCTCCTCTACCTCAATGTTCGCTGAACGATGATCACAGTTGATGTGAACACAAACAGATGAGTCATTCTTAGGTTATCGGATGAACACTGATGTCCCAATTCCCCAATAAAACCGCAAATTGGCACCTGAACAGCCCAAATCTAATTAGAACCATCCCCTTTGAAACATCATATTTCAACATTTAAAGTATAACAAAAGAGGCATCTTATATTATTTCACAAAGACCGATATCCCGTAATGCACCAATATTTTAAGTTTGTAGTCGCTCAGAAGATGCATTCTCGAGTTATCGACATTGGAAGTTTGACGCCGATCGGATGAGATGTGCACCAATTATTCCATGAAAAAAATAATCACATTTTTCTAATACTTTTAATAAAAATAGGAAATTGGCACCCACACAGCCCAAAATAAATTAGCGCTCAGATCTTGAAAATTTAGATGTCATAAAAATGCGAATTCTTATTTGTAGCTTCTTCGAGATAAGAGACAAGGACAGCTGAGGATTTGAAGTAACAGTTTGCAATTTGGTACTGACACAGTCAATAACAACTGGTACTGACACAGTCAATAACAACTGGTACTGACACAGTCAATAACAACTGGTACTGACACAGTCAATAACAACTGGTACTGACACAGTCAATAACAACTGGTACTGACACAGTCAATAACAACTGGTACTGACACAGTCAATAACAACTGGTACTGACACAGTCAATAACAACTGGTACTGACACAGTCAATAACAACTGGTACTGACACAGTCAATAACAACTGGTACTGACACAGTCAATAACAACTGGTACTGACACAGTCAATAACAACTGGTACTGACACAGTCAATAACAACTGGTACTGACACAGTCAATAACAACTGGTACTGACACAGTCAATAACAACTGGTACTGACACAGTCAATAACAACTGGTACTGACACAGTCAATAACAACTGGTACTGACACAGTCAATAACAACTGGTACTGACACAGTCAATAACAATTCAGAATTTCCTCTAAGTAAAACAGTTGAAGGTTTGAAAACCAATAATTCAGTTCTCATATTTTTTTCCAGTAAATTGCAAATTGCCACCAACACAACTCAGAATCAATATTTTTGTAAAATTGAGATACGTTAGCAATTATGGTTTGACGCGAATAAAGAGGTATTAATCAGTTAGTGTATGTAAAAAATAATAATTACTTGAAGGTGCATATATATATATATGCTAAATTTAATTCCTAATTGTGGGATTAAAGTATTCTTGGGTGTTTGTGTACAGGCAATATCCAGTTATTACTTGGAATCCTTCGATTCCAAGTATATTAACTATGTTAGGAAATAATCAAATTTGCATCCACAAAACCTTAACTTACCAGAAATCACCTTTAACAGTTGTATAAACCTTGTTTGAATTACTGAATTATAGAAGCCTATCGGATGAGGAGTTCTCAAGTAATGATCGGAAAACTTGAAGACAAAGGAGAAAAAAACATTATCGCAGCCATTTAAATGTATTCATTTGGGGATACCTGACTAAGTCTACATTTCTCAGAAATTTTAAACCTGTATACGTATGATGCCATAAAGTGTGTAGTATAATCCACAGTGATCTACTTTTAAGAATCTATGAAAGTATAACCCTTCGTGTGCACTCATTGTGATGAACTCTCAGTTATTTGTGATATTAATTATATACAACCCAACTAAAGTCTTTACTGAGGAATGGAGGAACTCCATTTCAAGACCACCAACATTCGACTGTATATCCATTGCCTGACTTTATATCAAGAACATTAATTTTCACTAAATAATCTTTGCTTCAGTGTCCACAGTCTCATCCTTTGTAGGTCACATCTTTGTAAAAATTGTCAACTCAGGTGTTTTAAAAATGATCTATGGAGAAAGTCTTTAATTGAAACAGTATATTATTATTATTGATGGTCTTTTAGTATACAAATAAAATCATAATTTCTCAAAAGATGAATTTTGTGTAATGGGGGTTATTTAAGTGATGACTGTGTTAATAACTAGCTATAAGGAAAAGAGTATTATATTTAGATAAGAGTAACTATATTAAAAAGTATTAAATTTGTCTGAAACTTAATGAAAAGTAAACAGGTAACTGAGCTGATGCTTAGATGTGACAATAAAGTATTTATTGTTAGAAAGTGTTGTTGATGCGGGATCGAACCCAGGAATAATATGAAGGGTCTTCCTAAACTATATAATATATGTAGATGAATGGTTCAGAGAACCGACAAGTTGGTAAATTAGACACATGTGCAACACTTGAGTATCTTTACTGAGGAAACGTTTCGCCACACAGTGGCTTCATCAGTCCATACAAAGGAGAATGGTGGAGACAGAAGTAATCAGTCCCTCAGCCTTGAGTCGATTACATGGACTGATGAAGCCACTGCCTGGCGAAACGTTGCACATGTGTCAAGTTTATATAATATATTATGGAATTCGCTTTATATTTACGCTTGTAGTGAGTTTACTGTTTTATCTTCTAACATTCCTTTAATTTAAACGTTTTGACATTTATATATTGAGTTGTATAGGAGAGTAAATACATGTTTATGAACCTGTGTAACTAGCAAAAAAAAATTGTATATGTAAAATAAAATAAAAAATAATGGACTGGCAATGGGAAATCAAGTTGGACAAACCATTGTTAATGTTGAAATTTTCTTTCACTTTGCTTTTGTAAAACCTTTGTTGTATACACGATATGTTAATGACACTTTCCTTGTGCATAGCACAAAAACATTACGCTCTTTTAACCGTATTTGAGTTTAAGGCAAAATAATTTTGAATTTACAATAGAATAAGTTAAAAAATACATTGAAAAAAAAGTTAAAGCCGTTAGCACTTCAGTTCATAGTTAATTAATTAATAAGGGGTTGAAGCCTATCAACTCATGCGGGTCATAAGGCTGCATGACACTTGTTTACCAACAATAAAGAATTTTTTTAATCCAAAATATGGGTCAATCGGGACTAATGTATATTGAGAAATATATATATATATATATATATATATATATATATATATATATATATATATATATATATATATATATATATATATATATATATATATATATATATAGTATGTATGTATGCAAACATTGCAATGCTACTGCAGTAACATGCAAGTATTTCGTATCACCCGGGTCGATCTTTAAAACAGTTTAAGCCTTGTTAAAGCCATTATTATCAGTCATTATGGATCACAGTCATTATGGATCACAGTCATTATGGATCACAGTCATTATGGATCACAGTCATTATGGATCACAGTCATTATGGATCACAGTCATTATGGATCACAGTCAGTCCTACGATCAATCATCGCATACGATGTAATAATTACTTGAAGGTGCATATATAGATTCAATTTAATTCCTAATTGTGGGATTAAAGTATTCTTGGGTGTTGTGTACAGGTAATAGGCAACGCCTTTAAAGTGACCCACGAACAATCGATGGGACAATTGTTCAGTAAACTTAGTTAACAAGTGTAGTGTGGTGTGAGTTTTTCCTTGCTGCCAAAAAAAAAAATATTTTTGCTTTATAGCAAAATACTTGGATTTAAGGATCGTTGGTGTTTTGTTTACCTTTTTTCCTTGAATCATTTCTCTCTTGCTATATTGTTTTTAAAACATTATATCTGGAATATTTTTTTTGTGTAAATGTCTATATCATTTAATGTTTTTTTTTTCCTATTATATGTTGTATTTCCGATGATAATTTTAAATTTTGTCGGAATGTAACAATAAAATATTGCTGCCAACTATGCTGTGTATTTTTAATGCACATACATCCTTCCGTTTCTCCCCAGTCCTCTCTAGAAACGTGTAATAAACATTAGCCTAAACTATCACAAACGAAGAAACTAAACATTAACGCAATGAGTTTTGCTTATTTTGGCAGAATAAATTATATGCTTTTTATTACATTAAAAAACGTTAAATATGTATGAATTCTTTATAAAAAATAATGTGAGCTTTATTTTTCTTAGGTATGAAACGCCACAATGGGTCCTTTGTCACGTTAGTTAGTTTAATATCAGTATTATGCACCCCATACCCACCCTGTGGGCGGTAGTCAAAAGATTACAGAGGTACATAATGGGTCCAGGGACTGGACCCCAAAGTTTTGATAGCTGAACAAGTTACCAAGGTAATGAACTCCAGGTAGATCTGGTCACAATCATAACAAGTTACAAAGGTAATGAACTCCAGGTAGATCTGGTCACAATCATGACAAGTTACAAAGGTAATGAACTCCAGGTAGATCTGGTCACAATCATGACAAGTTACAAAGATAATGAACTCCAGGTAGATTTGGTCACAATCATGACAAGTTACAAAGGTAATGAATCATCTACACGTCTATACATGAACAAATTACAAAGCAATGAACCATTCACGCGTCCACATCCGGACACGGCTACGGTGAAAAGCTCTGCTCCACAAGGCACAATACTCGCTCCCATACTCATATCTGATATAGACAGGGATGTAAGCCACAGCACAGTATCTTCCTTTGCAGATAACGCCCGAATTTGCATGACAGTTTCCTCCATTGAAGACACCACAAGACTCCAGGCGGACATCAACTAAATCTTTAAATGGGCCTGGAGTCTTGCGGTGTCTTCAATGGAAGACAGTCATGCAGATTCGGGTGTCATCTGCAAAAGAAGACACGGCGCTGTGGTTAATATCCCTGTCTATGTCAGATATGAGGATGAGGAACAAGATGGGATCGAGTACTGTGCCTTGAGGAACAGAGCTTTTCACAGTAGCCACCTCAGACTTTACTCTGTTTACTACTACTCTATGTGTTCTATTTGTTAGGAAATTATAGATCCATCTACCAAATTTTCCTGTTATTCCTTTATCACGTATTTTGTGTGCTATTACACCGTGGTCACACTTGTCAAAGGCTTTTGCAAAGTCTGTGTATGCTACATCTGCATTTCGTTTGTCTTCTAGAGCATCCAGGACCTTGTCATAGTGGTCCAGTAGCTGGGTCAAACAGGATCGACCTGCTCTAATCCCATGCTGCCCTGGGTTGTGTAATTGATGGGTATCTAGATGGGTGGAGATCTTGCATCTTAGAACCCTTCCAAAGATTTTTATGATATGGGACGTTAGCGCTAGCGGTCTGTAGTTCTTTGCTATTGCTTTACTGTCCCCTTTGTGGCATGTGGCTATGTCTGTTGTTTTTAGCAGCTGTGGGACGACCTCTGTGTCCATGCTCCCTCTCCATAGGATGTTAAGGGCACGTGATAGGGGCTTCTTGCAATTCATGATGAACACGGAGTTCCATGAGTCTGGGCCTGGAGCAGAGTGCATGGGGCATGTCATTTATCGCCTGTTCGAAGTTATTTGGCGTCAGGATAATGTCCGATAGGTTTACGTCTACCAAATTCTGTGGCACTCTCATAAAAAATTCATTTAGGTCTTCGACGAAAACTGTGCCTGTTGTATGTGTGTGTGTGTGTGTGTGTGTGTGTGTGTGTGTGTGTGTGTGTGTGTGTGTGTGTGTGTACTCACCTAGTTGTGGTTGCAGGGGTCGAGTCAAAGCTCCTGGCCCCGCCTCTTCACTGGCCGCTACTGGGTCACTCTCCCTGCGCCATGAGCTTTATCATACCTCTGCTTAAAGCTATGTATAGAGCCTGCCTCCACTACATCGCTTCCTAAACTATTCCACTTCCCGACAACTCTGTGACTGAAGAAATACTTCCTAACATCTCTGTGATTCATCTGAGTCTTCAACTTCCATCTGTGTCCCCTTGTTGTTGTGTCCCATCTCTGGAACATTCTGTCTCTGTCCACTTTGTCAATTCCTCTCAGTATCTTATATGTTGTTATCATGTCTCCCCTATCTCTCCTGTCCTCCAGTGTCGTCAGGTCGATTTCCTTAACCTCCCTCGTAGGACATACCCTTAGCTCCGGGACTAGTCTTGTTGCAAACCTTTGCACTTTCTCGAGCTTCTTCACATGCTTGGCTAGGTGTGGGTTCCAAACTGGTGCTGCATACTCCAATATGGGCCTAACGTACACAGTGTACAGGGTCCTGAACGATTCTTTATTAAGATGTCGGAATGCTGTTCTTAGGTTTGCTAGGCGCCCATATGCTGCAGCAGTTATTTGGTTGATGTGCGCCTCAGGAGATGTGTCTGGTGTTATACTCACCCCAAGATCTTTTTTCCTTGATTGAGGTTTGCAGTCTCTGGCCCCCTAGGCTGTACTCCGTCTGCGGTCTTCTTTGCCCTTCCCCAATCTTCATGACTTTGCACTTGGTGGGGTTGAACTCCAGGAGCCAGTTGCTGGACCAGGCTTGCAGGCTGTCCAGATCCCTTGTAGTTCTGCCTGGTCCTCGTCCGATTGAATTCTTCTCATCAACTTCACATCATCTGCAAACAGGACACTTCGGAGTCTATTCCTTCCGTCATGTCGTTCACAAATACCAGAAACAGCACTGGTCCCAGGACTGACCCCTGTGGAACCCCGCTCGTCACCGGCGCCCACTCTGACACCTCGCCACGTACCATGACTCGCTGCTGTCTCCCTGACAGGTATTCCCTGATCCAATGTAGTGCCTTCCCTGTTACCCCTGCCTGGTCCTCCAGCTTCTGCACTAATCTCTTGTGTGGAACTTTTTTTTTTGTGTGTGTGTGTGTGTGTGTGTGTGTATGTGTGTACATGTGTAATTTGTTCATGATTGTAACTATATATGAAGTGATTATGATTCATTACCTTTGTAACTTGTCATGATTGTAACCAGCTCTACCTGGAGCTCATTACCTTTGTAACTTGTCATAATTGTGACCAGATCTACCTGGAGCTCATTACCTTTGTAACTTGTCATAATTGTGACCAGATCTAGTTCATTACCGCTGTAACTTGTTCAGCTATCAAAACTTTGGAGTCCAGTCAATGGACCAATTATGTACCTCTGTAATCTTTTGACTACCGCACACAAGATGGGTATGGGGTGCATAATAAAGATATTAAACTAACTAACTTCGACTCTCAGTCTCGTTAGCGGCTTGTTAAAAACTGAGTCATATTGGGACTTGAGTAGCTCACTCATTTCCTTGCTGTCATCTGTGTAGGACCCATCTCGTTTAAGTTGGGGCCCAATACTGGATATTGTTCTCGACTTTGATTTGGCATATGGAAAGAAATACTTTGGGTTTCTTTCAATTTCATTTATGGCTTTTAGTTCTTCCCCCATTTCTTGATTCCTTCAAGATTCCTTTAGTTTTAGTTCGATGTTTGCTATTTCACTGACTAGTGTCTCCCTACGTATTTCAGATATATTGGCCTCTTGTAGCCGCTCTGTTTTTCTTTGCCTTCGCCTGTATAGGGAATGCCTTTCTCTTTTTAGTTTACATCTCCTCCTTTTCCTTAAGGGAATTTGCCTTGAGCAAACCTCAAGTGCCACAAAGTTAATTTGTTCTAGACATAGGTTAGGATCCGTGATGCTTAGGCCTGAGGAACAAAGAATAACAGAGGCTTCCCGACGTACTGTGGATATTCGTCTCTGGGTATGCCCCCGCAGAAAGACAATACCTTTAATTTCTCTTAGTATAGCTGGCCAGCGATATTCTGAGGAAGGTGAGTCATTTGAGCTGTGGGTTATAAGCGGGCGAACGCCCACTATAAGGTAATAATTGTGGGCAACCCCCCATAAGTATTAGTCTAGAAGCATAAATATAGCTTAGGGAATATCCTTTGAAACCAGGGAGCTCTGAGGTGCAGACAGGACACTAATACCAACTGAACTCTTGTAGAAATTAGTCCTTCACTGCATGTGGTGTCTTGAAGGTGAGGGACCAGAAGGGGCTAAGAGTTGGGGTGAGGTCGGGAGTGTCTGATGACATATTCTTCTCCACCAAGTAAGTTAGTCCTTTATCAGTGCACGTAGTTAGGAATTTCAAGCAAGATCGGTTGCATCTAGAAATGTATCCTATAAGCCACTTGTGAGCCTGAAAGGATTAGTCTCAGAGTGTCTCTGTCAACAGTACTTGCCAGGGGAGCAGCTTACAAGGACAAATTTCTACAGGCATGGCATTTTCTGGGGTGGTCAAAGTTGCACGTCCCACCCGTTTTCCAGATACTAAGTGCATAGAATTTGCATAGGCTTGGTTTCTGTTTGCCTTGGATTTTGTCACTGTATTCCCTACTGGTGTGTGTTTTCCTATCTCATTTCTATCTTCAGCACTAGTACTAACAATGGAGCTTTCCCAGTTATTTATGGTAATTTATCTTCACTTTTCTCTTGGGCATCCCTTGTTTACTATCTCCTGGTATTGCTAGTTGAACATTGGTTTCCATGTCCTTGTTCACCTGTTTCCCCCTTCAGCTCCTGTTCCCTCCAGGCCACTAACATTCAATTCCCATTCTTACAGTTAATACTTAAAATTGGTTAGGATCTTGTTAATTTATATTTCACTGCAGTTTCGAATTGGTTCTATGTCTTCAGGCTAGGAACAATTATAAGAGATGGTGAGGCAACAGGAAGTTTATTAGGTTTCAGTAGAATTATAATGGAACAAGATAAGTAAGCATTTTTCTATTGAAGTTTGAGGAAGACTGGAAGAACACGATAGAGTTGGATGAGCTGGTTTTGTTTGGTATAACATAGTATTGGTTTAGTTAGGTTAGGAAGGTGAGGCGAGTTTTAACAATAGCCCTAAATTGATTGGCAGACAGGTGTAAGTAAGTTTTATTTACGTGCAGGTAACATAAATACAGTCACACAAGTCCCATAGCTCGATCGCTTGCGCACTCAGCTCACACACTGAGGATCGGGGTTCGAATCTCCTCGGTACGGCTTAAAAACATTAGAGACGTGTTTCCATAAGACACCCGCTGTCCCTGTTCTCCCATCAGTGTGAAATGGTCGACTGGTGCGAGTCGCATCCTAGGACAAAACTGACCTAATTTGCCCGAAATGCTCTGCATAACAAGGGCTTTATATAGTAGTAGTCATTGATGTCAGCTATGCCTGTATACCATGTACTTGTAGTGAATAAAGATATTATTATTATTATATTATTATACATAGTAAAATAGTGTAAATTACCTAAGTTAACTCAAAAGAGTCAGACAAAGTGACTTATTTCCAGTCAATTATCTCGCAATTTATTTTTATTACACCATTAGATACACAACATTGTATGATTAACATTTTCTCCTCATCACTAGACAACTCTCAACGTTCCTGAAGTTTTATTATACGTTAATAATTAAGCCAGAACTTTCGTGGCTAGAGCATCAGGAGGCGCACAGTGCTGAGCTGTACTGAACCAATAACATCAAAACATAATGGACGTTGATCTTGCTTCTAATGTCAGACAGGTAAGCTTATATTATTAAATTATAATGTTTAAAGAAAATATTTCATTGACGAGATACGTTAATGGAGCTGTAATGACTCTTATAGTGTTATCTACGTTAATCCGTGGCTTACTTCACTTTTCTATGGCGAGGTAAGACGTGAGATGTTAGTGGACTGGTGTGGGTCGCATCCTCGGACAAAACTGACCTAATTTGCCAGAATTGCTAGTAAGTAAGTAAGTTTATTCAGGTATACACAAATACAGTTACATAGATTATCATACATAGCAGCATATGTGTAGAAAACCTAGGATAACCCAAAAAAGTCAGTGACTTATTTCCATTGGGGTCCTTTTAATACCTTATTATTATACTATAAAAGAGATACTGTAGTATCATATTATTATACCATAAAGGAGATATACTAGGAATAAGGTAAAATGAGTTATTTAAATTTACATGTATGTTAGCTAAAAAAATAAAAAATAATTCTCGTCCCTTTCTGTCGCTACATTCATTAGGTAGCTTTTGGCTCTCTTCTTGACCTGGCTCATGCTATGACTGGCTTTGACATGTGCAGGCAATCTCTCCCATTCCTTTATTGCTGTATAAAAAAAGGTGTTTGAAGCCTGACCACTGACTGTGGGTACTACAAAGTTGTGCTCTTCCCCTAGTACTTAGACTGCTTTTGTTCTCAGCCTTGACAAAATTGGCAGCAAGATATTCTGGACAGTGTTTGTGAGCAATTTTATAACTTGATTTAACTAAAGTTGTTTTACTCTCGTCTTCAGCATTCAGCATAACAAGTGGCTTTCTATATATTAGTATGTCATTAATGTCAGCTAGGCCTGTATACCAAGGAAAGGTACTAATGATGCTATCATGGAAATAAGTCACTTTGACTTTTTTTACCTGGAGTATACCTGGAGAGAGTTCCAGGGGTCAACGCCCCTGCGGCCCGGTCTGTGACCAGGCCTCATGTTGGATCAGAGCCTGATCAACCAGGCTGTTACTGCTCGCCGCACGCAGTCCAACGTACGAACCACAGCCTGGCTGGTCAGGTATCGACTTTAGGTGCCTGTCCAGTGCCTGCTTGAAGACAGCCAGGGGTTTGTTGGTAATCCCCCTGATGTATGCTGGGAGGCAGTTGAACAGTCTTGGGCCCCTGACACTTATTGTGTTGTCTCTCAACCTGCTAGTGGCACCCCTGCTTTTCATTGGGGGGATGTTACATCGCCTGCCGAGTCTTTTGCTTTCGTAGGGAGTGACTCTCGTGTGCAAGTTTGGTACTAATCCCTCGTAAGAGAGAGATAAGATAAGATTTTGTTTGGATTTTTAACCTAGAGGCTTAGCCACCCAGGATAACCCAATAAAGTCAGTGCCTCATCGAGGACTGTCTTATTTTCGCTGTCTTCCTTCAATCTTGTCCCCCAGGATGCGACCCACGGCAGTCGACTAACACCCAGGTACCTACTTACTGCTAGGTAAGTAGGTACCTTACATCTGTGGACTGCTTACAGAGTCAAATGCAATGTTTGCGGCTTTCACAGAGACCCACATAAAGGATCACTTGGACAATGAAATATGGAACCCTGGCTACAACCTATACAGATGTGACAGAGTGAACAGGCAAAAGGGAAGGGTTGGCCTGTATATCACAGAGTCACTTATATGCTCAGAACTACTAAATGCCTCAAATGATGTAGTTGAAGTTTTAGCAGTAAAGATCGAGAATCAAAACCTGGTCATCGTGGTTGTATACAAGCCTCCGGATGCAACGTCCCAACAATTCCAAGAACTGCTTCTGAAAATTGACCACTGTCTGGAAAATCTTTCAGCCCCTGCCCCCAACATCTTGCTCCTGGGGGACTTCAACCTAAGGCACCTAAAATGAAATAATATTGCAAATAATGTGGTACCAGAGATAACACCAGGAGGCAGCTCAGATGAAAACTCACACACACACAAGCTTTTAAATCTCTGCACCAAATTCACCTTAAACCAGCAAATAATAGAGCCTACAAGATTGGAGATTACGCTGGACCTCATCTTCACTAACAATGATGATCTGATACGAAATGTCATCATATAAAAAACGGCATACTCAGATCACAACATAATAGAGGTCCAGACATGTATGAGGGGGCCCAGATTGACAAACTGTGATCAGTCGCGAGGAAGCCTTCTCCAAATTCAACTTCAATAACAAAAACATAAGGTGGGACCAAGTAAACCAAGTCCTAAATGATATAAACTGGGAAGATAGCCTAAGCATCACGGATCCTAACCTATGTCTAGAACAAATTAACGCTGTGGCACTTGAGGTTTGCTCAAGGCAAATTCCCTTAAGGAAAAGGAGGAGAAGATGTAAACTAGAAAGAGAGAGACGCTTCCTATACAGGCGAAGGCAAAGAATAACAGAGAGGCTACAAGAGGCCAATATATCTGAAATACGTAGGGAGGTACTGGTGAGAGAAATAGCAAACATTGAATTAAAACTAAAGGAATCTTACAGGAATCAAGAAACGTGGGAAGAACTAAAAGCCATAAATGAAATTGAAAGAAACCCAAAGTATTTCTTTTCTTATGCCAAAACAAAGTCGAGAACAACATCCAGTATTGGGCAAGGAAATGAGTGAGTTACTAAACTCCCAGACTCAGTTTTTAGCGAGCCGCTAACCAGACTGAAAGTTGAAGACTTAAATGAATTTTTTATGAGAGTGCCACAGAACCTGGTAGACGCAAGCCTATCTGACATTACCCTGACGCCACATGACTTCGAAAAGGCGATAAATGACATGCCCATGCACTCCGCTCCAGGCCCTGACTCATGGAACTCAGTGTTCATCAAGAACTGCAAGAAGCCCCTATCACGTGCTTCTAACATCCTATGGAGAGGGAGCATGGACACTGGGGTCGTCCCACAGTTACTAAAAACAACAGACATAGCCCCCACTCCACAAAGGCGGCAGTAAAGCAATAGAAAGAACTACAGACCAATAGCGCTAACGTCCCATATCATAAAAATCTTTGAAAGGGTTCTAAGAAGCAAGATCGCCACTCATCTAGATACCCATCAATTACACAACCCAGGGCAGCATGGGTTTAGAGCAGGTCGCTCCTGTCTGTCCCAACTACTGGACCACTACGACAAGGTCCTGGATGCTTTAGAAGACAAACAGAATGCAGATGTTATATACACAGACTTTGCAAAAGCCTTTGATAAGTGTGACCATGGTGTGATAGCACACAAAATGTGTGATAAAGAAATAACAGGAAAAGTTGGTAGATGGATCTATAATTTCCTAACAAGTAGAACACAAAGAGTAGTAGTCAACAGAGTAAAGTCAGAGGCGGCTACGGTGAAAAGCTCTGTTCCACAAGGCACAGTACTCGCTCCCATCCTGTTCCTCATCCTTATATCGGACATAGACAGGGATATCAGCCACAGTACCGTGTCTTCCTTTGCAGATGACACCTGAATCTGCATGACAGTGTCCACCATTGAAGACACTGCAAGACTCCAAGCAGACATCAACCAAATACAGTGGTACCCCGACTTACGATATTTTTTCATTCCAGAATGCTGTTCAAGTGCCATTACCAAACGAATTTATCTCCATAAGAAATGATGTAAAATAGACTAGTCCTTTTAGACCCCCAAAATTACACTTACAAAAGCATTTAAAAAAATCAACTTACATAAAAGGGTGTGTTTGGGGACCATCGTAAGTCGGGGTACCACTGTATTTAAATGGGCTGCAGAAAACAATATGAAGTTCAATGATGAGAAATTTCAATTACTCTGATATGGAAAACGTGAGGAAATTAAAATCTCATCGGAGTATAAAACAAATTCCAACCACACAATAGAGCGAAAAACTAATGTCAAAGACCTGGGAGTGATCATGACAGAGGATCTCACCTTCAAGGACCATAACACTGTAGCAATTGCATCTGCCAGAAAAATGACAGGATGGATAATGAGAACCTTCAAAACCAGGGATACCAAGCCCATGTTGACACTTTTCAGGTCGCTTGTTCTATCTAGGCTGGAATATTGCTGCACACTAACTGCACCTTTCAAGGCAGGTGACATTCCTGAACTAGAAAATGTACAGAGAACCTTCACGACATGCATAACTGCAATAAACCACCTCAATTACTGGGAATGCTTGAAGTTCCTAAACCTGTACTCCCTGGAACGCAGGCGGGAGAGATACATTATTATATAGACTTGGAAAATCCTAGAGGGATTAGTACCAAATTTGCACACGAGTGTCACTCCCTATGAAAGCAAAAGACTCAGTAGATGATGTAACATCCCCCCAATGAAAAGCAGGGGTGCCACTAGCACGTTGAGAGACATCACAATAAGTGTAAGGGGCCCAAGACTGTTCAACTGCCTCCCAGCAATAGACCCCTGGCTGTCTTCAAGCAGGCACTGGACAGGCACCTAAAGTCGGTGCCTGACCAGCCAGGCTGTGGTTCGTATGTTGGACTGCGTGCAGCCAGCAGTAACAGCCTGGTTGATCAGGCTCTGATTCAACATGAGGCCTGGTCACAGACCGGGCCGCAGGGGCGTTGACCCCTGGAACACACTCCAGGTAAACTCCAGGTAGGTGAACAGGGCCAGGAGGTGTAAGGTGACTTATTGCTAGGTGAACAGTGACAGCAGGTGTAAGGTGACTTATTTCTAGGTGAACAGCGACAGCAGGTTTAAGGTGACTTACTGCTAGGTGAACACTGACAGCAGGTGTAAGGTGACTTATTGCTAGGTGAGCACTGGCAGCAAATGTAGGGTGACTTACTCCTAAGTGAACAATGACAGCAGGTGTTAAGAAACACTAAATGTTTCCACCTGGCTGGGGATCAAGTCACAGACACTCACTGTGTGAGGCGAGTAAGTTTATTTAGGTAGAGGTACACAAATACAGTTACACAAATTTTCATACATAATAACATAGGTGTAAATTACCTAGAATAACCCAAAAAGTCAAAGTGATTTATTTCCATTGGAATCCTTGTAATTATTTCTAGGTAATATACACTATGCATAATAATTGTACTTGTGTACCTGTACCTAAATAAACTTACTATGCTTGACTTTTCAGCCAAATCTAGATATGCTATACTATTTAGGGAAAGTGAAACCTGTTGGGGTCATTCAGTACATAGGGAATGGGAGGCAACTAGGTTCAGTCCAAGGAAGGGAGGAGCAAGTGTAATTCCTTGGATAAAGAGTCCCTCACCAGCATCAAGGAACTTCCCTTGAGGAAAGCCAGGTCTAGAAAACTATGAATATCCAATGGTAATCTTTATTGATCTTATTAAGACAAGGTTGTGACACTGTAGATTACACCATATTGTTGTTGAAACTAAAACATTATGGAATCAGAGGGCATGATGTCACGTGCATAAAGTTCTACCTTACAGATAGATGTCAGCATGTGCCTGACAATTCAAATACAAATTTTTATTTCTTTGTGGAACAAAATAATGTAATTTACACAAAATAAAACATTGGTAGGCACAAAAGAAAGGCACTAGTATGCAATGCATTTTGGGCACTAACCTACCCAGTAGAAATACAGTGGATCCCTGGATTTCGTACTTAATCCGTTCAAGAAGGTCGGTCTAAATCCGAAATGTACGAAAACTGAAGTAATATTTCCCATAAGAAACACTGTAAATACAATTAATCCATTCCAGACACCCAAAAATATTAGCAAAAAATACATTTTTTAAAGAATAACTATACAGTGTACCCCCGAGTTTCGGTCATAATTCATTCCAGAAGGCTGCTCAGGTGCCATTATCGAACGAATTTACTCCCTTAACCCTTTGGGGGTCGGTGCCGTACTAGTACGTTTTACGAGCAGGGGTTGGTGCCGTACTAGTACGCCCAAATTCTAGTGGCCTCAATTTAAGCAGAAAACGTCTGGTAGGCATACATATGAAAGAATGGGTCTCTGTGGTCAGTGTGCGCAGTATAAAAAAAATTCTGCAGTACACACTGCATAATGAGAGAAAAAAAACTCTGACCGTTTTTTCGATTAAAACAGCGAGTTTGCAGTCGATTTTCGTATGGTTTTTATTGATGTATTTCGTTTTCTTGGTCTCATT
>WNWK01012104.1:0-61253 GCA_009830355.1 Cherax destructor
ACACTAACTACACTACACTAACTACACTACACTAACTACACTACACTACACTAACTACACTACACTAACTAACTACACTACACTAACTACACTACACTAACTACACTACACTAACTACACTACACTAACTACACTACACTAACTACACTACACTAACTACACTACACACTACACTAACTACACTACACTAACTACACTACACTACCATACACTAACTACACTACACTAACTACACTACACTACACTAACTACACTACACTAACTACACTACACTAACTACACTACATTACACTAACTACACTACACTAACTACACTACATTACACTAACTGCACTACACTAACTACACTACACTAACTACACTACATTACACTAACTACACTACACTAACTACACTACACTAATTACACTACATTACACTAACTACACTAACTACACTACATTACACTAACTACACTACACTAACTACACTACACTAACTACACTACACTACACTAACTACACTACACTAACTACACTACACTAACTACACTACATTACACTAACTACACTACACTAACTACACTACACTAACTACACTACACTACACTAACTACACTACACTACACTAACTACACTACACTAACTACACTACACTACACTAACAACACTACATTACACTAACTACACTACACTAACTACACATCAACTGTAGGAGATGTTTTCTCGACTTAAAAATAAAAAGGTGGTGGGAAATTAGAAAGGTGTGGGCAGATGGTCCGCCCAACTAAACACCGGGACACACACCAAACACCACCATCATGCCAAACACTCACACCAACTCACCATATATCCACCGAGCACGACGATACACTGATTAAAACACCAAACACGACAAAAAACAAAGAACGCAAATTCACAAACACGACGATACACTGATTAAAACACCAAACACGACAAAAAACACAGATTCACAAGCACAACGAAACACTGATTAAAACACGAAATACGACGAAACACTGATTAAAACATCAAACACAACAAAAACACATTTAAACATAAAATAAAACACCAAACACGATGACAAAAAAATCTTGAGAAACCAAGACAAAAAAAAACATAAAACACACACAATAAGGAACTTCACGTCGTCTCAATCACCTAAACACTGACCAACCTACCTCCCCTTCCTTGGATCAAACGGAGGCTCGAGCTTCCGTTCGCTAATAACAGGTTATATCTTCGTGAAAGATGCAAAGAGATCAAACGAACCCGACTTCTTGGCCCGGGTTACGAGGATACACGAAATTTTGGTCCAGAAGGAGACAGGCATTTACTGATTCACCGGAAGGGGTGTTGAAGGCTTGATCCTCCGTCCGGGAGTCACACGAGACTCCGTCACATGCTGATAAACCCTAAGGAATTACTAATGTAACCAGATCACAGACATGTAGATAGTTTACATGTTACTTCTTGTTTAGTTATCAAAACTTTGCGGTACAGTCCCTGGACCCATTATGTACCTCTGTAATGTTGAGGTACAGTCCCTGGACCCATTATGTACCTCTGTAATGTTGAGGTACAGTCCCTGGACCCATTATGTACCTTTGTAATGTTGAGGTACAGTCCCTGGACCCATTATGTACCTCTGTAATGTTGAGGTACAGTCCCTGGACCCATTATGTACCTCTGTAATGTTGAGGTACAGTCCCTGGACCCATTATGTACCTCTGTAATGTTGAGGTAAAGACCCTGCACTCATTATGTACCTCTGTAATGTTGAGGTACAGTCCCTGGACCCATTCTGTGATCTTTTGACTACTACCCACACCGTGGGTATGGGGTGACTATAATCCATACCATGGGTATGGGGTAAATACAACCCACACCGTGGGTATGGGGTAAATACCACACACACCCTGGGTATGGAGTGAATACCACCCACACCGTGGGTATGGGGTGACTACAATCCATACCATGGGTATGGGGTAAATACCACCCACACCGTGGGTATGGGATAAATAATAAAGATATTAAGTTAATTTAAGTATTTCTACTTATTGGTTAAAACAGTGTCAGCTCATTAAATGGTCTATTAGCGAAGGTAATTAACCCACAGCACAGACGTCTTTGACCCCACAGCTTTGTAAACAAATTCAACCACATCTGACGCCATTAACTTCACCTTTGAACTGTCTTAAACAACTGATACATTAAGATAAACAACTGATATATTAACAGCGATAAATTAATGCAGTTAAGAGCATCGTTAAAATTTCTTAAATGCAAATTATAAATTTATTGCCCATCCAGTTTTTTTCTATATCGTTTAAAGTTTATTGAGGGAATTTTACTCCTTCAAAATTGATCTGAACAATTTTTTTACGAGTATATCTTTCTAAAGACTAATTCTATTCTCTTTTTTTTTTAATCATTAGGAAAATCATGGCCATGACGTAAGCATTAAGGAAATTAATTTATTGAAAACTGATGAAAAACTTAGTAGTAGTGTAACATAATGACCAGCACACACACACTCACGCACACACACTCACGCACACACACACACACACACACACATACATACATACACGCACACACACACACACACACACACACACACACACACACACACTAGTCCCGGAGCTAAGGGGTATGTCCTACGAGGAGAGGTTAAGGGAAATCGACCTGACGACACTGGAGGACAGGAAAGATAGGGGGGACATGATAACGACATATAAAATACTGATAGGAATTGACAAGGTGGACAGAGACAGAATATTCCAGAGATGGGACACAACAACAAGGGGACACAGTTGGAAGTTGAAGACTCAGATGAATCACAGGGATGTTAGGAAGTATTTCTTCAGTCACAGAGTGGTCGGGAAGTGGAATAGCTTGGGAAGCGATGTAGTGGAGGCAGGTTCCATACATAGCTTTAAGAAGAGGTATGATAAAGCTCATGGCGCAGGGAGAGTGACCCAGTAGCGGCCAGTGAAGAGGCGGGGCCAGGAGCTATGTCTCGACCCCGGCAGCCACAACTAGGTGAGTACATACGGGCCCCTGCATACAAATATTACCTGGGCGCTGTACACCACTTTACCATTATGCTGTCACTCGATCTATGCAAATCTCAGCCACTGGGAAAATATGTATTTACATAGCGACATGTGTTCCTTAAGAGAGGAGCAGTGTAATTACCAGGTAGCGGACACGAGAGGCAGTGTGGAGGGAGAGATGCTTCAAGGTCTACATGCAGGACCAACACTGCGACGGCCATGTTGCAGAGTCAGCAGTTGAAGAACAAACATTCACTGACACCACATTTCGCTCCGTGTAGAATTAATAAAGATCACACAGAGCGAAACGTTGTTCTAGTAAAAGCGTATTCTGCAAAATGTGTCGATTTACGTTAGCTGTTGTAACTGAAGTAGAGTATAATACTAGTTGACGTAATATTATATGAGTGTTAAGTCAAGTATGATTAAAGCGACTTAAGATAACATTACTAAACGTCTCGATCAGTTTCACTAAAACAAAAATCTATATATTAGTAAATAAAAACCGTAATGATAGTTTTTCTTACAATAATTATCAAGGGTAAAAATACAGCGGCGACATTAAGTGTAGGAGCGTCAATATTAACCACAGTCTGCAGGAGCAACCTACATGACATGTATGTCAGGCATTTTTTTCAATAATATATTTTAAAAAGTTAGCAGATAGGGCACTTTTTTTTGTATCTTCTTGGGTTTTGTTTACATGGAGATTCTGCTGTGGCTGAGTGGAGAACATGAGATATTGTTTCCTTTTTGTGTCTATGTATTCTGTTCCTGCTCTTCAGAAAGCGCATTAGCATTGTCATATATATATATATATATATATATATATATATATATATATATATATATATATATATATATATATATATATATATATATATACAATATATTATATAGGTCCCCAGTCCAGTTAATAACAATAATATCTTTATTTCTACAAGTACATGTACAAGGTATACAGGCCTAGCTAACATCAATGACATACTAATATATAGAAAGCCGCTTGTTATGCTAAGCATTTCGGGCAAATTAGGTCAGTTTTGTCCCAGGATGCGACCCACACCAGTCGACTAACACCCAGGTACCCATTTTACTGATGGGTGAACATAGACAACCAGTGTAAAGAGTGAAGTAGAGTGAATGTCTTGTATAATGAATAAATTTAAACTCTTGAACAGTGCTTAGTGTGTTGTCTGGAACCTGACTGTGATCATTTTAAAAACATATTTTTATTGGGTTGTTAAAGTATTTAAGTGCCACAGACGAACTAAACACAGCCAATTTTTCCAAGAATACCCAAGTCTTGGAACTTTTACTAACATATGGCGGATGTGAGTGTCGAAGTTCAACTTGCTGTCGAGGGTCAGACCTGAGAACTTTTCCTCCCCCCATCAGTTTTTCTACTAATGTGTGTATGATTGAGATTTATCTTCAGTTGAACATTCTTAGTTCCCCAACACTGTGTAGTAAGAGTCTTATCAATATTGAGTGTGAGTTTGTCATCCTGGTACGTAACTTCACGTGATGGTCGCTAACACTCTCGTGGAAGACACGTGAAGTTACACGCAATGTGTATTTAACACAATGTGTATTAAAACAATGTGCATTAAAAAATGTGTATTATACACAAATGTCAACATTGTGATAAACATTGGTTAGTGGGAGAAACATCCACACTGGACTGTGAGAGGAATACTGTTCATTTATGTCCTCTACTGAGCCCCTCTTCAGCAGTGAAGCCAAAAACACACAGTGCTATTCTCATCTTAAGTTTTATTATACTGATGTAAGTTCCTTAAGTCAAGGATTCCTTTGTATATGTTCCTTTGTATCTGTTCCTTTGTTCTTGAGATCGTTTGCATGGATTCGTGTGTATTTGTTCGTCTGCAAGAATTTGCTTTGTCGTGGTTTCGTTTATGTGTTAGTTTGTACCCGTTGTTGATATTCATTGAAATTGTAGAGTGATGTGTGAGTACCAGTGTACACTGTACAGTGTACACATGAAGACTGTACACGTCAAAATGGACACTCCATCACACAGAAGGAGGGATCAGCAGTAGCATTCTCTGATGGTGATTTAGATAGTTACAACCTGGGTAGTAGCAAGGTGATACCACCCACCACACTCACAGTAGTGGTGATACCACCCACCACACTCACAGTAGTGGTGATACCACCCACCACACTCACAGTAGTGGTGATACCACCCACCACACTCACAGTAGTGGTGATACCACCCACCACACTCACAGTAGTGGTGATACCACCCACCACACTCACAGTAGTGGTGATACCACCCACCACACTCACAGTAGTGGTGATACCACCACCACACTCACAGTAGTGGTGATACCACCCACCACACTCACAGTAGTGGTGATACCACCCACCACACTCACAGTAGTGGTGATACCACCCACCACACTCACAGTAGTGGTGATACCACCCACCACACTCACAGTAGTGGTGATACTACCCACCACACTCACAGTAGTGGTGATACCACCCACCACACTCACAGTAGTGGTGATACCATCCACCACACTCACAGTAGTGGTGATACCACCCACTATCCCCACAGAAGTGGTAATACCTCCTACCCCTCACACCCACCCCAGCACTCACAGCAGTGGTGTTGCCACCACCACCCCCTCTCCCCTCTCCCCTTCTTATCACAAAGACTAGAGTAGCAACACACTACTGGTTTACATAAACGTACTCTCTTACCTTCTTCATCGCAGTCTTCCTAAGACCCTATTTTACATTCCTCATGTATCCCTTACGTGTAGAGTGACCATGTATACATAACTCTCCCGTGTATGAAATGATGTGCAGTGAAGGTGTGTATTATGCTTCGTAAGTGTATGTATTATAAGTTATTTTATATGTTAGTGTATCATACAGATAAGTATGTATTATATACCGTGAAGAACAGATGAGAGTATTTTATGATGTATAGTGAGTTCTTTACTGTATCATGCACTACAGTACTAACGCATGAGAGGCTCTGGTAGTAACGCATGAGAGGCTCTGGTAGTAACGCATGAAAGGTTCTGGTAGTAACGCATGAGATGCTCTGGTGGTCACTAACGCATGAGAGACTGGTAGTAACGCATGAGAGGCTCTGGTAGTAACGCAGGAGAGGCTCTGGTAGTAACGCAGGAGAGGCTCTGGTAGTAACGCAGGAGAGGCTCTGGTAGTAACGCAGGAGAGGCTCTGGTAGTAACGCAGGAGAGGCTCTGGTAGTAACGCAGGAGAGGCTCTGGTAGTAACGCAGGAAAGGCTCTGGTAGTAACGCATGAGAGGCTCTGGTATTAACGCAAGAGAGGCTCTGGTAGTAACGCATGAGAAGCTCTGGTATTAACGCAAGAGAGGCTCTGGTAGTAACGCATGAGAGACTCTGGTATTAACGCAAGAGAGGCTCTGGTAGTAACGCATGAGAGACTCTGGTAGTAACGCATGAGAAGCTCTGGTATTAACGCATGAGAGGCTCTGGTAGTAACGCACGAGAGGCTCTGGTAGTAACGCATGAGAGGCTTTGGTATTAACGCATGAAAGGCTCTGGTAGTAACGCATGAGATGCTATGGTAGTAACGCATGAGAAACTCTGGTAGCAACGCATGAGAAGCTCTGGTAGTAACGCAGGAGAGGCTCTGGTAGTAACGCATGAGAGGCTCTGGTAGTAACGGAGGAGAGGCTCTGGTAGTAATGCATGAGAGGCTCTGGTATTAACGCATGAGAGGCTCTGGTAGTAACGCATGAGAGGCTCTGGTAGTAACGCATGAGGCTCTGGTATTAACGCATGAAAGGCTCTGGTAGTAACGCATGACAGACTGGTAGTAACGCATGAGAGGCTCTGGTAGTTACTAACGCATGAGAGGCTCTGGTAGTAACGCATGACAGACTGGTAGTAACGCATGAGAGGCTCTGGTAGTAACGCAGGAGAGGCTCTGGTAGTAACGCATGAGGCTCTGGTATTAACGCATGAAAGGCTCTGGTAGTAACGCATGACAGACTGGTAGTAACGCATGAGAGGCTCTGGTAGTTACTAACGCATGAGAGGCTATGGTAGTCACTAATTTAACTTTAGTTTCTAAATCCTCTTAGACATGTGAAAGTCTCCCAAGTAATTAAGTCCAGCATCCTTCCCTGTCAGACGTGGAGCACCGCTCAGAGAGGTGCAGGAATCCTAAGAGCATAATACCATCATCAGTCCTACGTTTAGAAGACTTTAAAACTAACTCTAAGAGTTTACCTGCTTGAAAATAACTTGCCATCCTCCAGCAGTTATTCAAGAAATATTTCTCCGTAAACCAGACACAGAGATCCTCAGAGACATTTAAGACCAGGACCCCACAGTTATTTTTACGTATAGCATCTTTCATGAACTTATAACTAAAAAGACATGACAGGTTTGCCCAAGGAATTACTTTGACTGATGTTAAGCATTAATTTGGACAGTTTACCTCAAGCGCCCGAAGTTTACAAATCCAGATGTACTCGTCTTAACCTGGGATCACACCTGACTGTTTTATATTGTGATGTAAATGATTTAGAGAATAAACAAGTTGATGACTGAGACACTTGAGCAAAAATTGGGAATCTTTATTGGGGAAACGTTTTGCCAGCCAGTGACTTCTTCAGTCCCATGTAGAGAAAGGTGGAAGATGAGGAGGAGTTTGAGGTAATCAGTCCCTCAGCCTGGAGTCAATGGCACAATAAACTAGCCACTACCATCCACAGGATGGATATGGGTACACAATAAACTAGCAGTTTTGGCGTCTAGTACACACACAAACAGCTGTTGACTAGAATAAGAAACAACATTCACAAACAATTGAAAATTTTTAAAATCCCAAGAGAATTATTTGCAAGTGTTGGGAGCAACCATGCGTGTATGTTGGTAAATGTTTTAAAAACAAGACAGAAAATGTTTCTGATAACATAAACGACAACATTACGAAGCTCGTCTTTATCTCTCTGACAACTTTATTTGCCAAAAATAAAGCAAATATTTTTATTAACAACGTGTGTGTGTGTGTGTGTCTTGTTTCTTTCCTGTGTTGCTCCCTCTTACTCTTACTTATACTAGTTTACTCTTTCTTGCTTTTACATATTCTCTTACTCTTAATCATTCTCTTCATTATTATTCTTCCATTATTTCCTTTACTCCTGCATTTTTATTCTTGTTATTCTTCTCCACTTTCATATATATTTCTCAACCCTATTTTGTCCCCTCTTATATTCTTCTTGTTCTCTTCTCTCTCTTCTTTCTTATATTCTTTTAATTTCTTAATCAACCATTTACACTCTACTTACCTCTTTGTTAGTGAGACACACTCAAGTGCAGGTAGACACTCGAGGCTCAAGTGCGAATCTACACTCACACCTCGAGTGTAGGTAGACACTCGAGGCTCAAGTGCGACTCTACACTCACACCTCGAGTGTGAGGAAGCACTCCTTGCAAATAACAAAATCAATATAAACAATCAATTGATACGATCTATGCAAATTGTGGGCGGTGGTGGTGAGGGCGCGTGAGGGACTTGTATCTGCACTCAACAATACTATTACGACTCTCAGATCTGAGAGTCGTAGAGATTTGTGTGTATATTCAAGAAGGCTCTTACAACTCTCGTGCCTGAGAGTGCGAGACGCTGCTTGTAATCACATTCAAGAAGGCTCTTACAACTCTCGTGGCTGAGTGCGAGACGCTGTTTGTAATCACATTCATGAAGGCTCTTACAACTCTCGTGGCTGAGTGCGAGACGCTGTTTGTAATCACATTCATGAAGGCTCTTACAACTCTCGTGGCTGAGAGTGAGAGACGCTGCTTGTAATCACATTCATGAAGGCTCTTACAACTCTCGTGGCTGAGAGTGAGAGACGCTGTTTGTAATCACATTCATGAAGGCTCTTACAACTCTCGTGGCTGAGAGTGAGAGACGCTGCTTGTAATCACATTCATGAAGCTCTTACAACTCGTGGCTGAGTGCGGACGCTGCTTGTAATCACATTCAAGAAGCTCTTACAACTCGTGGCTGAGTGCGAGACGCTGTTTGTAATCACATTCATGAAGGCTCTTACAACTCTCGTGGCTGAGAGTGAGAGACGCTGTTTGTAATCACATTCATGAAGGCTCTTACAACTCTCGTGGCTGAGAGTGAGAGACGCTGCTTGTAATCACATTTAAGAAGGCTCTTACAACTCTCGTGGCTGAGTGCGAGACGCTGTTTGTAAGCACATTCAAGAAGACTCTTACAACTCTCTCACACCTGCCATAAACCTGGTAATAAAATGTGAAAAATGAGGAAAATTTGCAACCTAGAGATTTCAATTACATTGTTGACTTCTCTTACTATGTTTACACTGTAAAAAAAGGTAGAGGTATTATAAACATGAACAACAACAACAACAACAACAATAATAATAATAATAATAATAATAATAATAATAATAATAATAATAATAATAATAATAATAATAATAATAATGAAGTATCTACACTGTGGCACTGACTTGAGTTTGTGATATATATATATATATATATATATATATATATATATATATATATATATATATATATATATATATATATATATATATATATATAATATATATATATCTCGTTTTATTGTAAATAGTTTATCCCTGTCACTCCCACGATTAAGCAATATTTTCCTAGAAGTGTTTGTTTCTTGTTAGGCTGAGCCAGCACTAGGAGGGAGAGGCTGAGCCAGCACTAGGAGGGAGAGGCTGAGCCAGCACTAGGAGGGAGAGGCTGAGCCAGCACTAGGAGGGAGAGGCTGAGCCAGCACTAGGAGGGAGAGGCTGAGCCAGCACTAGGAGGAGAGGCTGAGCCAGCACTAGGAGGAGAGGCTGAGCCAGCACTAGGAGGAGAGGCTGAGCCAGCACTAGGAGGGAGAGGCTGAGCCAGCACTAGGAGGGAGAGGCTGAGCCAGCACTAGGAGGGAGAGGCTGAGCCAGCACTAGGAGGGAGAGGCTGAGCCAGCACTAGGAGGGAGAGGCTGAGCCAGCACTAGGAGGGAGAGGCTGCGTGTTGCACACTGACCCCAGGAGCAAGTGTCATGGCAGGGCAAGACACATTACACTGGTCGGAGGTCACTGGTGACTACCATCCTGGGTGACCCCTCAAGTTACAGTCATTTGCAAACCACGTCCTGGGGTGAGTGTAGAGTCCAGCATCTCCCCCTGGGGTGAGTGTAGAGTCCAGCACCTCCTCCTGGAGTGAGTGTAGAGTCCACACCTCCTCCTGGGGTGAGTGTAGAGTTCAGCACCTCTTCCTGGGGTGAATGTAGAGTCCAGCATCTCCCCCTGGGGTGGGTGTAGAGTCCAGCATATCTCCCTGGGATGAGTGTAGAGTCCAGCACCTCCTCTTGTGGTGAGTGTAGAGTCCAGCACCTCCTCCTGGGGTGAGTGTAGAGTCCAGCACCTCTCCCTGGGGTGAGTGTAGAGTCCAGCACCTCCTCCTGGGGTGAGTGTAGAGTTCAGCACCTCTCATGGGGTGAGTGTAGAGTCCAGCACCTTTTCCTGGGGTGAGTGTAGAGTCCAGCACCTCTCCTGGGGTGAATGTAGAGTCCAGCACCTCCACCTGGGGTGAGTGTAGAGTTCAGCACCTCCTCCTGGGGTGAGTGTAGAGTCCAGCACCTCTCCTGGGGTGAATGTAGAATCCAGCACATCCTCCTGGGGTGAGTGTAGAGTTCAGCACCTCCTCCTGGGGTGAGTGTAGAGTCGAGCACCTCTCCTGGGGTGAATGTAGAATCCAGCACATCCTCCTGGGGTGAGTGTAGAGTTCAGCACCTCCTCCTGGGGTGAGTGTAGAGTCGAGCACCTCTCCTGGGGTGAATGTAGAATCCAGCACCTCCCCCTGGGGTGAGTGTAGAGTCCAGCACCTCCTCCTGGGGTGAGTGTAGAGTCCAGCACCTCCTCCTGGGGTGAGTGTAGAGTCCAGCACCTCCTCCTGGGGTGATTGTAGATTCCAGCACCTCCTCCTCTAGCATGGTGATTCTTGAAGACACAGTAAGAAAGTAACTTTATTTACGTTCCTTACGCCAATTTACATTTTTACAATTGTCTTATAAAGTATATAAGAGACGGGGGTCCACATGTGCCAACTGTGGTGACTCGTAGCCTAGATGAGGATAAAGAGGCTACAGTGAGGAATATTTTAATTGATCTCTGAGGATCTTTGAACATTCTGCTTTTCCTGTCACCTCACACCAGTCTTATACAGTAAGTCATGTGTGAGTTACCAAAGATAACTAAATAAAGTCAAATAAAGTGCCTTATTTCCGTATACATGTGTGTGGGAAGATACTGTATTTCGCTTATAAGTGAGTGTTTTTCAACATTCTACTGGGCTAAAAAGATGATTCGTAATGTATTAAGATCACTGAGGTCACAATGTGTCACTCACACCTCACTTCAGGTCACCATGTGTCACTCACCTCACTTCAAGTCACCATGTGTCAGTCACACCTCACTTCAGGTCACCATGTGTCACTCACCTCACTTCAAGTCACCATGTGTCACTCACACCTCACTTTAGGTCACCATGTGTCAGTCACACCTCACTTCAGGTCACCATGTGTCACTCACACATCACTTCAGTTCACCATGTGTCACTCACACCTCACTTCAGTTCACCATGTGTCACTCACACCTCATTTCAGATCACCATGAATCACTCACACCTCACTCTCCGTCTGAATGTACTACGTCTTTTTAACCTCAAGGTCCCAGGATCGAAACGTTCTCTAATAAGTATGTGCTAGTGTTTGCTCACGTGTCTTTCTAAATAAATTGTCGTTATCTATAACCTTATTACCATACAGAGGGATATTCATGGCTGTTGGTCAACATACAGATTCGCCGAAAGGACACTTGTTTACTTATTTTTAAGTGGTCTACCTCCAGGTACAAGTGTGAGGGGCACTTAACCTCAGAGATGTACGGAAAAACTCTTTTAGGAAGACTATTTCTCCGTGAGGCCTACTGAATAGCCTACTGCTACTCGCAATCTTTCCGAGGGAGAGCATGATGGCTGATAGCGTCCTGCCAGGCTTCAGAGATTCTAAGTTACTTATAAAGAGAGGTTTGAAGGGATTGTTGTCACTTGTGGATGACCACAAGGAGGATGTAAAGTTACTTAGGTCACTAAATAATTTCCTTCACATATTATTGTAATTTCATGTTTTATTTTTTACCATCCCAATATTTTTTTCCCATTATAGTCGTATTTCTTTACGTCTTCACACCAGATTTCTCCTTCCGTCGTTTTTCTTCGCTGTCTTTCTATTCTCTCTTTTATCTACTTCCTCTCCATTAGTTTAATTCCTGTCCTCCGTCCCGCTCTCCAGAAATAGCCTTCCCAACATGATGTTCACGTCTGGCCAAGATAATATTCACGTCTGGCCAAGATAATATTCACGTCTGGCCAAGATAATATTCACTAATTAATAGTTTCTTGACTTGCACTCCCCAGATGCCTTGACGAAGACAGAAACCAAATTTTTTTTTAAGTCTGGTGGATAAAAAAAAGAGAGAGTTAGATTTTCCCCCCGAGGCAGTTAGTTTATTGTGTATTTTACCATCCTCCTGACATCAGCGGGAGAGCAAAAGGATACACACAAAGCCTATGAGCGAGGTCTCGAAGGATATATGAGAGAAAAATGGAATAATATCTTCATTCAACATTTTATGAGTCTATAAAATCTAAGTAATTCCCAGCGCGCCACATGTTGGAGAGAACAATTGAAGGAGTCATGTAGTCTCTGCTTACAAGTGTCTCCCCACCTTACTGTCTCCAGCCACACGGAGAATGAGTGCATTTGCAACGCAGTGACGGACGACCACTATGTTCTGCCGTGTCTGAAATGGACATTCCCCGAGGGATGGTATGTTGCATACAATGAAATCAACGACATCATCAAGAGGAGCCCTTGTTGAGGTCTAGTTGCAAGCTAAGAGAAAGGACATTGTTTCTTCCCAGTCATCCTGCTTGTTACTTCCAAGAAATTGCTTTATTTTCCCAGGATGAATGACAAACAATTGGTGTGAGGTTACACCTGTGTCTTACTGGAGCCAGAGTGACGCTGACCACAACAAGGTAACGCAAGTATTGGGATTCAGAACTGCAGAGTAACTTTGACTTCTTGACTGACTATCAAGACTGAAGGAGCTGACCACCTTCTACCAAGGCTGCTATGCAGGCCGAACGTTTCGGCGATAAAGATACCCAAGTGTTGTCCATGTGTTTCATTCATCACTATGGGATCCCGTAGAAAATATCAACAAAGTCTCAGAAATAACTACAGATGAATGGGCCGCCACATTTCTCTTCTAAGACCTCAGTGTGGTGATCCAGAGGGGGAACGCTTACCCCAACCTCACGTCCCATCACTCTAAGAAGCGCTCCAAAAAAATATCCTTTTAAAAGTTACTAGTTTCTTCACTTGCAAGAAACAGTATACACATAATAGAACTGATGCTATACTGTATAGACACACACATAGATAATTCTAACTTTAGTTCAAAGTTGATCTCTAAATTGCATTTAAAAGCAGCAGCAAACTTCTATTACAATTCATGTCAAGTACTAAACACGTACGAGTCAGTCAGTGCATGGAGCGCTGAAGGCTCGGTCCTACGTCTGGTAATCTCGAGATACATCGCATCCTAAGTATACTCACCTGTAAAGGCACAATACCGTGACTGAAACAACACATAAATAAATAGTGAAAGTCGGTTCGAAACGTCGTCGCAATCTCCTATCCAATGTGCGGATTATTTGTGTATTATTTTCGCTTATAATGTTAGAAAAAAAATTAATACGCACTAGAGGGGAAAACTGTATCATTATAATGATCAATAATGTTTGTCATATCTGCATTCGACTGAAGAAGCCCGCAGGGCGGCCGAAACGTTTCCATAATACAGATACCCAAGTGTTGCACCCGTGTCTGACTCATCAACAGATAAGATCTCATGGTAATGAGTAATCCGGAGTGACTGGCCTAGCAGTAGCACCTCCTGCTGTGTGACTGGCCTAGCAGTAGCACCTCCTGCTGTGTGACTGGCCTAGCAGTAGCACCTCCTGCTGTGTGACTGGCCTAGCAGTAGCACCTCCTGCTGTGTGACTGGCCTAGCTGTAGCACCTCCTGCTGTGTGACTGGCCTAGCTGTAGCACCTCCTGCTGTGTGACTGGCCTAGCAGTAGCACCTCCTGCTGTGTGACTGGCCTAGCAGTAGCACCTCCTGCTGTGTGACTGGCCTAGCAGTAGCACCTCCTGCTGTGTGACTGGCCTAGCAGTAGCACCTCCTGCTGTGTGACTGGCCTAGCTGTAGCACCTCCTGCTGTGTGACTGGCCTAGCTGTAGCACCTCCTGCTGTGTGACTGGCCTAGCAGTAGCACCTCCTACTGATCTGATGGGTAGCAGTGACTGGTGTACAGTACTCACTGTGACACGTTGGTGAATTTTGGGGATGAGTGAAGTGGTCACCAGCTGTGAGAGTGACAAACCTGGTCACCAGCTGTGAGAGTGACAAACTTGGTCACCAGCTGTGAGTGACAAACTTGGTCACCAGCTGTGAGAGTGACAAACTTGGTCACCAGCTGTGAGAGTGACAAACCTGGTCAACAGCTGTGAGAGTGACAAACTTGGTCATCAGCTGTGAGAGTGACAAACCTGGTCACCAGCTGTGAGAGTGACAAACTTGGTCACCAGCTGTGAGAGTGACAAACCTGGTCACCAGCTGTGAGAGTGACAAACTTGGTCACCAGCTGTGAGAGTGACAAACCTGGTCACCAGCTGTGAGAGTGACAAACTTGGTCACCAGCTGTGAGTGACAAACCAGGTCACCAGCTGTGAGAGTGACAAACCTGGTCACCAGCTGTGAGAGTGACAAACTTGGTCACCAGCTGTGAGTGACAAACCAGGTCACCAGCTGTGAGAGTGACAAACCTGGTCACCAGCTGTGAGAGTGACAAACCTGATCACCAGCTGTGAGTGACAAACCTGGTCACCAGCTGTGAGAGTGACAAACCTGGTCACCAGCTGTGAGAGTGACAAACCTGGTCATCAGCTGTGAGTGACAAACCTTTCATCAGTACAAAGAGAGAGAGAGAGAGAGAGAGTGAAAGAGAGAGAGAGAGACAGACACAGAGAGAAATTAACATGGATACTTTCATATTTCCACGGTATTGTTAAAATCATACACACACACACACACATGTATCTATGTATATATATATATATATATATATATATATTTTTTTAAAAATATAGGTGAGTTTTGTATATATATATATATATATATATATATATATATATATATTTTTTTAATTATAGGATGGGGTCCCCTCTCTCTCTCTCTCTCTCTCTCTCTCTCTATATATATATATATATATATATATATATATATATATATATATATATATATATGTACATCCAGAGGTGTACATACACTGGTGTATCTGTACACACTCAGAGGTGTACTAAGCGAAAATCTGCCTTAATGACGTACGTGCAGTACCTAGGCTTCAAACCTAACAGTGTAGTCATACAACACTTGGGGTAATGAGAGATAGTGAAGTGTGATCCGGGGAAGGGGAAGATAGCTTCGGTTCCTAGGATCAACAGCCCTTCACCAGCCTCAAGTTACGACCCCTTCCTTCCTTCCTTCCTTGAAGGGAGTTTGTATCAATTGTTTTCTATATGAAAAAAGTGACCATCAATTTTCTGTCTACCGGAAATACTGTGATGATGAAATCAGAAATAGGTAATGGGGTTTGAGGTCTATTACATGAAGGTAATTAACGCTGATTGATTTCTTAGTTGGGGTTTAAAGGCCATGGATGGTAATTAAGACCGGTTGCTTGGTTAATTGAACTTAAAGTCTATCGACTACACGAGGGTCATTAAGGTTGGTTGGCTGGTTAACTTTGGATAAAATTTATGGACTACACGAGGATAATTAATGCTAGTTGGTTAGATAATTGGGGTTTGAAGTCCATCGACTACACCATACACCACCAGTCAAGAACACTTTGATCTCTAAACCAGGAATTCCAGTAAGAATAAAAAGGCTCAACACTGTGACTGGAACAATGCACAAATATGTCAAAACTGGCGTAAAATACTGACAAGTTGATGATTAAGACACATGTGCAATCAGTCCATCAAGCTTGGAGGAATAGTATTTGAGGTGGTCAGTCCCTCAGCCTGGAGAAGAGTTCATCTCCAAGGTCTGGAACAGGGTGGTCAGTCCCTCACCCTGTAGAAGAGTTCATCTCCATGGTCTGGAACAGGGTGGTCAGACCCTCAGTCTGGAGAAGAGTTCATCTCCATGATCTGGAACAGGGTGGTCAGACCCTCAGTCTGGAGAAGAGTTCATCTCCAAGGTCTGGAACAGGGTGGTCAGTCCCTCACCCTGTAGAAGAGTTCATCTCCATGGTCTGGAACAGGGTGGTCAGACCCTCAGTCTGGATAAGAGTTCATCTCCATGATCTGGAACAGGGTGGTCAGACCCTCAGTCTGGAGAAGAGTTCATCTCCATGATCTGGAACAGGGTGGTCAGACCCTCAGTCTGGAGAAGAGTTCATCTCCAAGGTCTGGAACAGGGTGGTCAGACCCTCAGTCTGGATAAGAGTTCATCTCCAAGGTCTGGAACGATATGAAGCTGAAGCATGAGAAAGAAGTCTTAAGTACTGTCGAAGTAAGAAGACAAGTCCTTCTGGAATCCAACACTTCAAATACTATTCCTCCAAGGTTGATGGACTGATTACATCATCTTCCCTTCACTCCTGCATCTGCTGCCTCTGTATTTGACTGAAGAAGCCAACTGTTCAGGTGAAACGTTTCAACAATAAAGATACCCAACTGTTGCACATATGTCTTAAACATCAGTACACAAATAACTCACACACATGACGACGTTTCGGTTCTTCTCGGATCATTAACTAGACACACTAACACACGAAGGTAAGGAATTACAATAAACTCTCAGTGTATATACACTGAGAAACATACACAGCCTCTCAGTGTATATATCCTCGTTGACATCAGAAAATACAAACATGGAGGAAAGTTGAGACTCAAAATGCAAATAAAACTGTCAAAAAAAAAAAAAAAAAACACGGTAAGAATTTACTGAGTTTTGTTTCTGAAAGTGATTGAAGGTCAGACAGTCTTGAAAACTCTGGGTGATTTTTTTTCTCATGTGTGATTTTCTTGAGCTTTCCACAATCACCTAGAGAAATTTATTCTGATGTACTGATTTTTCTTGCTTCGGGATCTTAGACAAATACATTGTTTTTTGTTTTTTTCTTGCCGTTCAGATTTATTACTGACCTTTTTAGTTAGTTTAGGGAATTCCAGTGACGTAGCATCATGTGCATACTGCTGGAGATTTATTACTCCTCACTCTCTCTCTCTCTCTCTCTCTCTCTCTCTCTCTCTCTCTCTCTCTCTCTTTCTATGCTTTTCTATCCTTGTCTCATATACACAGATAATATATGATAGTCCTTAATTTAGATAGAAGTAGATAGTTCTTTTGAGCAGATAGCCTCCGTGTGGGCTCCTAAATTCTCTGCTATCGTTCCCATGTACTCTCTCTCTGTCATAGTCCTGCAGGTGTGTGGCCTCGTAGAGACACACTTGATCACCTCCATAATTCAGGTGTTCCTCCCTCCACACGCCTAATTAAACTGCCGAAGGAAATTGCTCATTTCCTAATAACGTCCCCTCTCCCCCTTCTCGTCCTTCCTTCTGACCCCTTCCCTCTGACCCCTCCCCACACTAACTTCCCCTCTCTTCCTCCCACTCCTTTCCCTCCCTCTCTCTCCCTTACTCCTCTAAAGTTTCATTACTTATGGATAGAATCGTGTGCCCTCCAGGGTTGCAACAATATGCAACATTTTGTGTACCTTCCCAGCCTGTGTGTGTTTGCGTACCATCTGAAGATTCAACATGCTATGTAACATTAGTGTGCCTATGCGAGTTTGTGAATCTCCTTGCAACATTACTATGTGTTTGTGAATCTCATTGCAACATTACTGTATGTTTGTGAATCTCATTGCAACATTATTGCTTGTGTGTGTTTGCGTACCATCTGAAGATTCAACATACTATGTAACATTAGTGTGCCTATGCGAGTTTGAGAATCTCCTTGCAACATTATGTGTGTGTGTGTGACTCATTGCAACATCAGGGTATGTGTGCTTGTGTACCATATCATTGCTACATGTTTGTTTGCGTACCTTCTCACGTTGCACCAGGGTATTCTTGCAGGCTCTACACTGGGTGTTTAGGGTGTGTGTCAGAGTCTGTCATTACCGCAGAGAGCGGGTATTGTCCCAGCAGTGTCTCTGTGACACGCCTGCTAATGCTGGGGCTGCAACGTAGCAATCTTCATCTTATATCAGTGCCTGCAAGAGACTGCCTGTGTTTTGGGCCCCTCTCCCTCACACACATATCGTCTTCACGCATACAACTGCACGTTAAAACACAGCCTTATGGTCGTGCTGTAGGGGAAACATCCTCGTGTGTGTGTGTTCTCAGAGACCCGTCATGGTACACACGGTACTGGAAACAATGCTAACGCAGTATGCGATTTATGGCATTTTATGGGTCTTTATCAATTCTCACAAACATTATGGTGGACGAAACGGCTTCTTAATAAACTTCCACAAATCGCATATTGTCATTATTAACTTACTGGTCGGTGTATAATACCACTGCTATTCTCAAAATAAGTATTGTTGTATATTTTCTTTAATTTCTCGTGTTTGGATCGTAACTTATTCTGATAACTCTCGTCTCAACTCAACTGAGTGGAGACTTATAGACAGAACTACAACTGCTGCCCCATATTCACCTAGCAGTAAATGTCTGATTGCTAGGGGGGGGAGGGGGTAGGATAACCCTCATAGCATGCAGAAAAATGACGGAAAGTCGACAAGTGAAGAGAAGGAAGACGGTTATAGAGAAGTTCACTGAGAAGTTTCACCTGTTGAAGAGGCTTCTTCTCTTTGATAAATTGGACACATGTGCAAGACTGCAATCAGTCCAATACAAAGAAGAATGGTGAAGATCAGAAGGGTTTTGAGGTCATCAGTCCCTGGTTATTTGTGTATATTGTCTTGCCAACTGCGCTATATGAGCAGACGAGCAACATACGCGTTGCCAGCCCTTAACTGGTCACCTTCGTTGTTGTGTTGTTGGAGATGTTAAGGGCCACTGAAGCTCACACCCAGCCACTGCTAAACTGCTAAATATATCGCTTCGGTGGGCGACTTACTAATTAATGGTTATAAATTATATATATATATATATATATATATATATATATATATATATATATATATATATATATATATATATATATATATATATATATATATATGTATATATAATCATAACCAGGATTTTTAAAGAGGTGGACCGTTAATCCAGCCTGCCTGCTGAAATAGTCATCATATGACTAAAACCCGCGTTGTTTCCTGGCAAGCATTATACCTACCATGTTCCCTTCCATGTTTTATCCACTGTTACAGTAATTCCACAAAAATCAGTCCTAATACCACGAATCCTCTATTAGAGTCCTTCATGTCTAAGTGTTAAAGGAATCGTAGTTGACTCGAACTTCACGAGGAATGTGGCGCTCAGATTAGGGAAAAAAAAAATCTATTAATACCGGATCTTAGGAAAGGATTTGAGATGTCACCATGCTTGTTCGATGCGTTGATGTGATTGTAAACCAAGATGATTCTAGTGTGTTGTAAAGAGGTTTGCTTTTTTATTATAAGATAACAAAACTGATATGAAAAATTGTTTTTTCAATGTTGCTGTTTGCAGATGACGCAGAACTGTTGCAAGATTCAGAAGACACACTGAAGATGGTGTAAGAATTGGATGGACATGTAAATAAAGGCAGTTGTAAGGTAATGTAGAAAGTGAAGTAGAAATAAAGGCAATAAAAAGTTAGAGGTTCGATTGGATTGAAGAAGCATGAGGGAAGTAAATGTAAGGACAGTTTTGGGTCTATGGAAGATAAGGTAAAAGAGAGAATCGATGAGAGAAAGCAAGTTGTAGGATCATACGAAAAGAATTTTGTCGACGTAACACAAAAAATAAACCCTAGAGGTGCCGAGGCTATTGTCCAGGTAACAAGCTTGGTGTTGGAGTGTCTCAGCCAGAAGGTGGCTGGAGTCATTCAGCATGACGTGACTCAAATCAATGTGTGGGGTGTTAATATGCAAACTATAAGGATTTAAGAAATTTGATGGTGATGTGAGGGTATAAAAGGTAAGAGTAAAGAGTGGTAGAAGGCAGTTGAGATCATTTAGTTACGAAGAGTTGACAGAGCAAGATGAAGATAGTGTCACAGTGGGTGTGTCACAGTGGGTGTGTCACAGTGGGTGTGTCACAGTGGGTGTGTCACAGTGGGTGTGTCACAGTGGGTGTGTCACAGTGGGTGTGTCACAGTGGGTGTGTCACAGTGGGTGTGTCACAGTGGGTGTGTCACAGTGGGTGTGTCACAGTGGGTGTGTCACAGTGGGTGTGTCACAGAGAGTGTGTCACAGTGGGTGTGTCACAGTGGGTGTGGATGGAGGGTGTAGGAGGTGTCTCGTGCAGGACTGATATAAGGATGTGAGGGATGCTGAGAGATTAGTGAGACATTGTAAAAGATTCATGTATGAGCATCCATACAATATATGTGAGATTGTAACATCCATATAGTATATGTGAGAGTGTTACATACATACAGCATGAGTGTTACATACATACAGCATGAGTGTTACATACATACAACATATGTGAGTGTTACACCGAAGTGTGTTGAGGCGAATGACCTTTGCGTTTCAGACGGGAAATTTTAAATAACGTTGTACATAAATGGTTTACAATAACAACAAGATTGATAAAGCCTCTGGTGGGCGAAACGTCTACAAATAAAGATACCCAGATATTGCACGTGTCCAATTTTTCAAATAACGTAGTTTATAACTACGTTATAAATTCACACCCACACCCACACGCACACACACACACACACACACACACACACACACGCACACACACACACACACACACACACACACACACACACACACATATATATATACAACAGGCCTAGTGTCTAATCGACATGTGCCTAGGACAAAATGGTAACTAACACACACGCACACGCACACACACACACACACACACACGCACATACACAAACACACACACACACACACGCAGTCTAGGGGGCCAGAGACTACAAACTTCAATCAAGGAAAAAGATCTTGGGGTGAGTATAACACCAGGCACATCTCCTGAGGCGCACATCAACCAAATAACTGCTGCAGCATACGGGCGCCTAGCAAACCTAAGAACAGCATTCCGACATCTTAATAAAGAATCGTTCAGGACCCTGTACACTGTGTACGTTAGGCCCATACTGGAGTATGCAGCACCAGTTTGGAACCCACACCTAGCCATGCACGTAAAGAAGCTAGAGAAAGTGCAAAGGTTTGCAACAAGACTAGTCCCGGAGCTAAGGGGTATGTCCTACGAGGAGAGGTTAAGGGAAATCGACCTGACGACACTGGAGGACAGGAAAGATAGGTGGGACATGATAACGACATATAATATACTGAGAGGAATTGACAAGGTAGACAAAGACAGAATGTTCCAGAGATGGGACACATCAACAAGGGGACACAGTTGGAAGTTGAAGACTCAGATGAATCACATAGATGTTAGGAAGTATTTCTTCAGTCACAGAGTGGTCGGGAAGTGGAATAGTTTGGGAAGCGATGTAGTGGAGAAAGGTTCCATACATAGCTTTAAGAAGAGGTATGATAAAGCTCATGGAGCATGGAGAGTGACCCAGTAGCGGCCAGTGAAGAGGCGGGGGCCAGGAGCTATGACTCGACCCCTGCAACCACAACTAGGTGAGTACAACTAGGTGAGTACACACACATACACACACCACACACACCCACACACACACACACACACACACATACACACACACACAAACACAAACACACACACATACACACGCACACACACACACACGCACATACACACACACAAACACACACACACACACACACGCACATACACACAAACACACAAACACACACACACACACACACTGGAGTTTTATGACAAGGTAACAGAAGTAAGACACGAGAGAGAGAGGGGTGGATAGACTGCATTTTCTTGGACTGCAAGAAGGCGTTCGACACAGTTCCTTACAAGACGTTAATGCAAAAGCTAGAGAATCAGGCACACTTAACAGGAAAGGCACTGCAATGGATCTGAGAATATCTGACAGGGAGGCAACAACGAGTCATGGTACGTGAAGAGGTGTCAGAGTGGGCACCTGTGACGAGTGGGGTTCCACAAGGGTCAGTCCTAGGACCAGTACTGTTTTTGGTATATGTGAATGACATAACGGAAGGGATAGACTCAGAAGTGTCCCTGTTTGCAGATGATGTGAAGTTAATGAGAAGAATTAAATCAGTCGAGGATCAGGCAGGACTACAAAGAGACCTAGACAGGCTACAAGCCTGGTCCAGTAACTTGCTCCTTGAATTTAACCCTGACAAATGTAAAGTCATGAAGATCGGGGAAGGGCAAAGAAGACCGCAGACAGAGTATAGTCTAGGTGGCCAGAGACTGCAAACCTCACTCAAGGAAAAAGATCTTAGGGTGAGTATAATACCGAGCACATCTCCTGAGGCACACATCAATCAGATAACTGCTGCAGCATACGGCGGCTGGCAAACCTAAGAATAGCGTTCCAATACCTCACTAAGGAATCATTCAAGACTCTGTACACCATATACGTCAGGCCCATACTGGAGTATGCAGCACCAGTTTGGAACCCACACCTGGTCAAGCACGTCAAGAAATTAGAGAAAGTGCAAAGGTTTGCAACAAGACTAGTCCCAGAGCTAAAGGGATTGTCCTACGAAGAAAGGTTAAGGGAAATCGGCCTGACGACACTAGAGGACAGGAGGGTTAGGGGAGACATGATAACGACATATAAAATACTGCGAGGAATAGATAAGGTGGACAGAGACAAGATGTTCCAGAGAGGGGACACAGAAACAAGGAGTCACAATTGGAAGTTGAAGACTCCTATGAGTCAAAGGGATGTTAGGAAGTATTTTTTCAGTCATAGAGTTGTCAGGAAGTGGAATAGCCTAGAAAGCGACATAGTGGAGGCAGGAACCATACATAGTTTTAAGACGAGGTTTGATAAAGCTCATGGAGCAGGGAGAGAGAGGACCTAGTAGCAATCAGTGAAGAGGTGGGGCCAGGAGCTATGAGTCGACCCCTGCAACCACAAATAGGTGAGTACAAATAGATGAGTACACACGCACATACACACACACACACACACGAACATACACACGCACAAACACACACACACACAAGTGGGAGGAGTGGTACGAGTCAAAGAGGCATCAACGGACATAATAGCTCTCACAGAAACCAAGCTCACAGGTATGATAACAGATGCCATCTTTCCAATGGGATACCAGATCCTGAGGAAAGACAGAGGGAACAGAGGGGGTGGAGGAGTGGCACTGCTGATCAAAAACCAATGGGATTTTGACCAGCTGGAGAGAGGAGACAGAGGAGAAGCTGGGGATTACATAGTAGGAATGCTACAGTCTGGAGGTCCCAAGGTGGTAATTGCAGTGATGTATAACCCACCACAGAACAGCAGGAGACCAAGGCAAGAGTATGATGAGAGTAATAGAGCGATGATTGACACACTGGCCGAAGTGGCTAGAAGGGCTCATGCGAGCAGGGCGAAGCTACTGATCATGGGTTACTTCAATCATAAGGAAATCGATTGGGAGAACTTAGAGCCACATGGGGGCCAAGAAACGTGGAGGTCTAAGATGCTGGAGGTGGTACTGGAAAATCTCATGTACCAACACGTAAGGGACACTACCAGAGAGAGGGGAGAGGACGAACCAGCGAGACTGGACCTAGTATTCACTCTGAGTAGCGCAGATATTGAGGACATCACACATGAAAGCCCCCTTGAGGCCAGTGATCATATGGTTCTAAGCTTCGAATACATAGTAGAGTTACAAGTGTAGGGGGAAGCAGGAATGGCTGCACGAATGAAGCCAAACTACAAGAAAGGTGATTACGTGGGCATGAAGAACTTCCTGCAAGGAGTTCAGTGGGACAGAGAGCTGACAGGGAAGTCAGTAGACGAGATGATGGAATATATGACAGCAATTTGCAAAGAAGCTGAGGAGAGGTTTATACCCAAGGGTAACAGGAGAAGCGAAAAAGCCAGGATGAGCCCATGGTTCACCCAAAGGAGCAGGGAAGCCAAAACCAAGTGTGCCAGGGAATGGAAGAGGTACAGAAGGCAAAGAACCCAGGAGAATAAGGAGAGCAGTCGTAGAGCTAGAAATGATTATGCACAGGTAAGAAGACAGTACGAGAATGACATAGCAGAGAAAGCCAAATCTGACCCAAAGCTGCTGTACAGCCACATCAGGAGGAGAACAACAGTCAAAGACCAGGTGATCAGGCTGAGGAAGGAAGGAGGGGAGGTCACAAGAAATGACCGCGAAGTGTGTGAGGAGCTTAACATGAGATTCAAAGAGGTGTTCACAGAGGAGATAGAAGGGCCTTCAGAAAGGCGGAGAGGTAGGGTACACCATCAGGTGCTGGACACAATACCCACAACTGAGGAGGAAGTGAAGAGGCTACTAAGCGAGCTAGATACCTCAAAGGCGATGGGGCCGGATAACATCTCACCATGGGTCCTGAGAGAGGGAGCAGAGGAGCTGTGTGTACCCTTAACAACAATCTTCAACACATCTATCGAAACAGGGCAACTACCTGAGGTATGGAAGACAGCAAATGTAGTTCTAATTTTTAAACAAGGAGACAGGAACGTAGCACTAAACTACAGACCAGTGTCACTGACATGTATAGTATGCAAAGTCATGGAGAAGATAATCAGGAGAAGAGTGGTGGAGCACCTAGAAAGGAAGGAGCTTATCAACGACGGCCAACACGGTTTCAGGGACGGGAAATCCTGTGTCACAAACCTACTGGAGTTCTATGACAGGGAGACAGCAGTAAGACAAGAGAGAGAGGGGTGGGTAGATTGCATATTCTTGGACTGTAAGAAGGCGTTTGACACAGTTCCACACAAGAGATTAGTGCAGAAGCTGGAGGACCAGTCAGGGGTAACAGGGAAGGCACTACAATGGATCAGGGAATACCTGTCAGGAAGACAGCAGCGAGTCATGGTACGTGGCGAGGTGTTAGAGTGGGCGCCAGTGACGAGTGGGGTTCCACAGGGGTCAGTCCTAGGACCAGTGCTGTTTCTGGTATTTGTGAACGACATGACGGAAGGAATAGACTCCTAAGTGTCCCTGTTTGCAGATGATGTGAAGTTGATGAGAAGAATTCAATCGGACGAGGATCAGGCAGAACGACAAAGGGATTTGGACAGCCTGCAGGCCTGGTCCAGCAATTGGCTCCTGGAGTTCAACCCCACCAAGTGCAAAGTCATGAAGATTGGGGAAGGGCAAAGAAGACCGCAGACGGAGTACAGTCTAGGGGGCCAGAGACTACAAACCTCAATCAAGGAAAAAGATCTTGGGGTGAGTATAACACCAGGCACATCTCCTGAGGCGCACATCAACCAAATAACTGCTGCAGCATATGGGCGCCTAGCAAACCTAAGAACAGCATTCCGACATCTTAATAAAGAATCGTTCAGGACCCTGTACACTGTGTACGTTAGGCCCATACTGGAGTATGCAGCACCAGTTTGGAACCCAGACCTAGCCATGCACGTAAAGAAGCTAGAGAAAGTGCAAAGGTTTGTAACAAGACTAGTCCCGGAGCTAAGGGGTATGTCCTACGAGGAGAGGTTAAGGAAAATCGACCTGACGACACTGGGGGACAGGAGAGATAGGGAGGACATGATAACGACAAATAAGATACTGAGAGGAATTGACAAGGTTGACAAAGACACAGCAACAAGGGGTCACAGTTGGAAGTTGAAGACTCAGATGAATCACAGAGATGTTAGGAAGTATTTCTTCAGTCACAGAGTGGTCGGGAAGTGGAATTGTTTGGGAAGCGATGTAGTGGAGGCAGGTTCAATACATAGCTTTAAGAAGAGGTATGATAAAGCTCATGGAGCAGGGAGAGTGACCCAGTAGCGGCCAGTGAAGAGACGGGGCCAGGAGCTATGACTCGACCCCTGCAACCACAACTATGTGAGTACACACACACACACACACACACACACCATCGCGTGACAATAAATCACAAACAACAACATTAGGCTCCACTAAACACACAGTCCCTGGGCTGATCTGGTGTTTTCCTCTTCATCTTTTTACATCTTCATTATTTCTTTACTCCTCCATCCTTCCTTTAATCTTATCTTTAAATTCTAACATCAGAATCTCTTTGTGTCTTCTGCAGCTTCTCGTTTTTCCATTCACACCATTCTGCATCTTCTTATTCTCCCTTTCACACCATTCTGCATCTTCTTATTCTCCCTTTCACACCATTCACTTTCATCTATAAACTCCCTCAATATCTTCTTCATCTTCCACTTTCTCTTCTTTCTCCTTTCACTTCTCCTATCATCACACTTTCACTTCTCTTATCATCACACTTTCACTTCTCTTATCATCACACTTTCACAAGTTACATCTAATTTTGTGATCAAAAATTTTCAAAGAATGAGCTAGAACATGAGGGTTAGAGAGGCAGAGTGATCACAGCCAACACAAACTTAAGGCTCGAACCTCCGACCTCCAACAATGGAACAGAGACTTGGGTAAACTGCAAGAAAGGTGACACAATGGATAGCTAGAGTTCAACCCAAGCAAGTAAAAGATCAAGAAAAATGGGGATGGAGAGAGACGACCAGTGACCAAATTCAGGTTGAGAGTCAACATCACACCCAACATATCACCAGAGGTACGCATAACTCGCATATCTGCAGCATATGAGAGGTTAGTTAATTTCAAAAAAGCCTTCAGAATTTTAAGAATCTTTCATGACTCTACACGGCATATGTTAGGCCTTTCATGAGTACGAAGCACCAGCATGGAACCCCCACCTGGTCAAGCATGTGTGAAAGCAATAAAAGGTCCAGTAGTTCGCAACAAGACTAGTCCCAAAGTTAAGGGGGATGAGTAATTTACAATCACCCGTTTTGTGATTTCTTCCATAACTATGTACTATGTATGTCAGTAGTATGTATACTAGTATGTAAGTTATGTATACCCACAGCTGTTAAACTGTAGATAAATAGTTCAGAGAACCGACAAGTTGATAAATTATACACATGTGTAACACCTGGGTATCTTTATTGTGGGAACGTTTCGCCCCACAGTGGCTTCATCAGTCATTCTTCCTTGTATTGGACTGATGAAGTCACTGTGTGGCGAAACGTTTTCACCCACTTGGGAAGAGAGCGAAAATTCACGACGCTCTAAACTACTGGA
The DNA here is from genome assembly GCA_009830355.1 of Cherax destructor. NCBI lineage: Eukaryota > Metazoa > Arthropoda > Malacostraca > Decapoda > Parastacidae > Cherax > Cherax destructor. The sequence goes on from WNWK01012104.1 coordinate 27,581, forward strand.
CCATACAGTCCTACAATAGCTTGTGGGAGGTGCACGTCTCGACCTCAGCTTCAGAAACTATGAGACACATTTAGTGTTACATTTTTTTGGATATTCTCTGAGCCCCCGCAACCCCGCCCCCGCCCCCACCCCCGCCCCCGCCCCCGCCCCCGCCCCCGCCCCCACCTACGGGTTGTGACTTATAAACACCTCATCCACGAGGATTGAAATTCTCGACGCCGGTGCTCTGTTAAAGAGAGAATGTTTTACTCACTGACCTGGAGTTTTACGAGTCAATGGCCATGGGTTCAAACCTCACCCGTACCGTGTTTTTCCCCCCATGCAACTGTTGGTGTGTGCAGGCGGCCCTCTGATCAATTTATTACAAATTATTCCTGGATTTAGTTTCCATGTGATGACTTGATAAAGAACAAAAAGTCACAATACCATAACTGGAACAATACATAAATAACCCTCACACACAGGAGAATGAAACTTGTAACGACGTTTCGGTCCGACTTGGATCAGTAACTAGTGTGGTCAATTAATGGTCCAACTCGGACCGAAACGTCGTCATAAGTTTCCTTTTTCCTTTCTACCTGGAGTCTACCTGGAGAGAATTCCAGGGGTCAACGCCCCCGCGGCCCGGTCTGTGACCAGGCCTCCTGTTGGACCAGAGCCTGATCAACCAGGCTGTTACTGCTGGCCGCACGCAGTCCAACGTACGAACCACAGCCCGGCTGATCAGGTACCGACTTGAGGTGCCTGTCCAGTGCCTGCTTGAAGACAGCCAGGGGCTTGTTGGTAATCTCCCTGATGTATGCTGGGAGGCAGTTGAACAATCTTGGGCCCCTCACACTTATTGTGTTGTCCCTCAACGTGCTAGTGGCACCCCTGCTCTTCATTGGGGGGATGTTACATCGCCTGCCGAGTCTTTTGCTTTCGTACGGAGTGATTTTTGTGTGCAAGTTTGGTGGCTTATATCCCTGTCAATGTCTGATATGAGGATGAGGAATAGGATGGGAGCAAGTACTATGCCTTGTGGAACAGAGCTTTTCACTGTAGCTGCCTCAGACTTTACTCTGTTGACTACTACTCTTTGTGTTCTACATGTTAGGAAATTATAGATCCATCTACCAACTTTTCCTGTTATTCCTTTATCATGCATTTTGTGTGCTATTACACCATGGTCACACTTGTCAAAGGCTTTTGCAAAATCTGTGTATATAACATCTGCATTCTGTTTATCTTCTAGAGCATCCAGGACCTTGTCGTAGTGGTCCAGTAGTTGGGACAGACAGGAGCGGCCTTTGTGCGGGTTATTTGTGTAACTTGATAAAGCCTCCTCAGATCGGTTTCAAACTTTGAACTCTTGGGTATCTTGGAAGAAGAAAATCTTATGTTGCAGTGAAACCTGTATCACTGCTGCGGTTCTTCCAGGGCTCAATTTTATCAAATATGACAAAAAGAAAACAACACGAACACACTGACAGGGTCAACGAGTACTCTGAGGTCAAGGACGAGAGGGGTCACAAGAGCGGTCACAAGAGAGGATATCGGTATGTTGAAGGGAAAGGTTGGGTAAGAGGTAAGGTCAGGGGTCAGGGATAGGTTAGATTTTAAATTGTGGGTGTAAGCGCTAGGTCCAGCTACCATGTACATTTCACTGTTCTGCACAGTAATACATCAAACTATCTCTTCCAATATGTCATTCGTGCACACCAAAAATAGTACCGGTCCCAGTATCGTTCCTTGTGGAACCTCACTTGTCATATTTGCCCAGTCTGATGCCGCTTTCTAAACAATAACTCTCTGTTACCTTCCTCTTTTTCATGTATGTGTGTGTGTGTGTGTGTGTGTGAGGTTAATCATAAGTGGCTATAACTCTGTAATCAGCGTTCCTTGGTATCTTCTAAGACAGTACAACGAAGCAAGGAACATTAACTAAGACAGTACAGCGAAGCAAGGAACATTAACTAAGACAGTACAACGAAGCAAGGAACATTAACTAAGACAGTACAACGAAGCAAGGAACATTAACTAAGAGAAAGTACCATTAAGGCTGAGGATGACCGACCATCACTGAGGAAATACCCAGCATATAATTATCAGGGTCATCAAGGAGACAGAGGTTAAAGGCAGCTGATGATGAACAATTAGCAATCCTCGTGTGCTTGCGTAAAATCGCGTTTAGTCGTGCGTGAGTGACGGTGGTGGTGGTCGTGGCGGGTCGTGGGGAGAGGTCGCAAGTTACTGCGCAAGAGGAGGACCTCTAAAGGAGGGTGGTTAGTGCTCCTGTTCTTCTCAATTTTATAAATAATCCCAAGGGCCTCTCCTCTCTCTCATACTCTCAATGTTCTGTTACATAATCTGTTCTGTTTAGGAACTCCTGATTTTTCTTCTTCCTGTTTCCATGATCTAAATGTATCCAAATTACAGCCCCAAAAGTTCTACATAAACAGAGGCTTTGTAGACCAATGTATCGTGTGGAAATAATCTATTTAAATAATAGATTATATCATAGGTGAGGTTGCAAGTGCAAACATCTCGCAACATTCAACATGAAGATGAATCTTTAATCGATGTTTCGGTCCCTCCTGGAACATTATTAAGACGAAACTTAATATGGTCAAGGACAGACTGAAACGTTTATTAATAATTTGTCTCTAATTCGAGGAGTTAGCTGTGAACTGTTCCAGCCATGATGGTATTGTGACTGTGGCTTAGCTGTGAACTGTTCCAACCATGATGGTATTGTGACTGTGGCTTAGCTGTGAACTGTTCCAGCCATGATGGTATTGTGACTGTGGCTTAGCTGTGAACTGTTCCAGTCATGATGGTATTGTGACTGTGGCTTAGCTGTGAACTGTTCCAGCCATGATGGTATTGTGACTGTGGCTTAGCTGTGAACTGTTCCAGCCATGATGGTATTGTGACTGTGGCTTAGCTGTGAACTGTTCCAGCCATGATGGTATTGTGACTGTGGCTTAGCTGTGAACTGTTCCAGCCATGATGGTATTGTGACTGTGGCTTAGCTGTGAACTGTTCCAGCCATGATGGTATTTTGACTGTGGCTTAGCTGTGAACTGTTCCAGCCATGATGGTATTGTGACTGGCTTAGCTGTGATCTGTTCCAGCCATGATGGTATTGTGACTGTGGCTTAGCTGTGCACTGTTCCAACCATGATGGTATTGTGACTGTGGCTTAGCTGTGAACTGTTCCAGCCATGATGGTATTGTGACTGTGGCTTAGCTGTGAACTGTTCCAGCCATGATGGTATTGTGACTGTGGCTTAGCTGTGCACTGTTCCAACCATGATGGTATTGTGACTGTGGCTTAGCTGTGAACTGTTCCAACCATGATGGTATTGTGACTGTGGCTTAGCTGTGAACTGTTCCAGCCATGATGGTATTGTGACTGTGGCTTAGCTGTGCACTGTTCCAACCATGATGGTATTGTGACTGTGGCTTAGCTGTGAACTGTTCCAGCCATGATGGTATTGTGACTGTGGCTTAGCTGTGCACTGTTCCAACCATGATGGTATTGTGACTGTGGCTTAGCTGTGAACTGTTCCAACCATGATGGTATTGTGACTGTGGCTTAGCTGTGAACTGTTCCAGCCATGATGGTATTGTGACTGTGGCTTAGCTGTGAACTGTTCCAGCCATGATGGTATTGTGACTGTGGCTTAGCTGTGAACTGTTCCAACCATGATGGTATTGTGACTGTGGCTTAGCTGTGAACTGTTCCAACCATGATGGTATTGTGACTGTGGCTTAGCTGTGCACTGTTCCAACCATGATGGTATTGTGACTGTGGCTTAGCTGTGAACTGTTCCAGCCATGATGGTATTGTGACTGTGGCTTAGCTGTGAACTGTTCCAGCCATGATGGTATTGTGACTGTGGCTTAGCAGCAACACTAGTAGTAGCAACAATATCACCAGCAACAGCAGCAGCAGAAGCATCAGGAGCAGCAGAAGTATCAGGAGCAGCAGAAGCGGCAACAGCAGCTACTTCAGCAGGATCAATAGCAGCAACACTAGTAGTAGCAACAATATCACCAGCAACAGCAGCAGTAGGAGCAATTTCAGAAGCAGCAAAAGAAGCATCATCACAGATACCAGAAAACATAGCTGAAGCAGTAGCAGTAGCAGTAGCAGTAGTAGTAGTAGCAACTGCAGCACAACAGCAGTAGCAACTGTAGCAGAAGCAGAATCAATAACAGCAGTATTAGCAGTACAACAACAGCAGCAGCAGCAGCAGCAGCAGCAGCAACAACAGCAGCAGCAGCAGCAGCAGCAGCAGCAGCAGCAGCAGCAGCAGCAGCAGCAGCACTTCCAGAGACCTACACTAAAGACCATCGAATGCGACAGGTGAATGACTCATCAATAATAATCAACTAGGCTGGGTTGACCTCTCCTCTGATGCCTCTTCAAACACCTGTCTCACCTCTCCTGCAGGTGTTGTCGTAAGAATCTCTAAGTGTTAATTACAGGTAGTCTGCTGGATCTGCCAACCTCAGCACCATCACCACCACCACCATGGCAACACCATCACCATCACCACCATCATCACCACCATTATCACCACACATCGCCGGCAGACAGGCGGTCGGCTGTTTTACACTGCTGATATCACACTACATACAGCTGCTGATGCTGCAGCACCGTAGATACAGCTGCTAGCAAGACAGATGTAAGGCTTAGGAAGACTGAACAATGATTGTTCACTCAGGAATTAAGTCAGTACGAACTGTGACCCTCAGGGAAGTAACTATCACTGTGTCTGTGATTTCTGGTGACTTAATGATGGTTCAGTTTATGTGACAGTGAATTTGAGAAGTAGGCTGAGTGTCTGTGTTTCTTTGTCAGTCAAGGTTAGGTAAGGTTTGTCAAGAAAGAGAACAAGTGTTTCCTGACGAGGGTCTTGTTCATATGATGACCCTCAGGTGGAGCTTTTGGTAATCTGACCGAGGTCTTCCGCTGGCTTACTAGTCCACCCCTTTAAAAATTATGGTTATGCTTATAACTAGTCAAGGTGCAAGACTAAATAGAGCCCTAGACTACCCCACCTTCGGTTTTCTGGTACACTGCGTCTTGCCTCACCCACGTCAGAGTGCAGACACACTGACCAGGTCAACTTATGATAAAGATCCGTGTTGAGGTATTTTATTCTGGCGAATAAACTAATATTCACCTCTTCCCCGCCCATGAAGTTTTTCCCGACAACACATTTCTATGCAAATCCGGCCGGCGCAACCGAGCCGTCCAGAGTGACGACTAAATTTCTGCTTATCTGTCTCTTCCGATCTGGGAAAGATCCTCCTTCATTAACTGGTAACTTAATTACATACTTGATCCCTCTACGACCAGATATGAAGAGATAAGACAAGCATCTGCAGATGTATACTTGATAGCCATCACGCAAGATTCCCTCCAGCGATTATTATGTACATTATTTACTTTATAAACGTCATAGTTATTTTTATTTTCAAGGCTTAGAACTTTGCATTTGTCTATATTAAACTGCGTCTGTCACTTCTCCGATCACAGCATCAGTTTATTCAGATCTTCCTGTAGCGCACTAGTGTCCTTATCAGAATTAATCTGACGGTCTGTTTTGGTGTCATTGGCTAACTTGCTTATGTAGCTATTTATTCCTTAATCTATGTTGTTTATATAAATTGTGAACAATAAAGGGTCCTACACCGACCCTTGTGGAACACCGCTTCTGACGCATCCCCACTCTCATTTATTTATGCAAACTCTATTGTCTATCTGTCAACCACGCCACTGTCCAGAATTTTTTTTATCCTATTCCGTGTTCCTCTACTTTCCTCAACAATCTCCGACGTGGAACTCTATCAAAAGCCTTACTGAAGTCCATATACACAGTATCACATATCATTACCAAGATCTATCATTACCATTGTCTATCATTACAATGATCTATCATTACCATGATCTATCATTACCAAGATCTATCATTACCATGATCTATCATTACCATGATCTATCATTACCATGATCTACCTCCACAAATACCTTAGCGAAAAAAGTTAGTAAATTCATAAGGTAGGAACGCCCCTTTGTAAAACCGTGTTGAGATTCATTTATCAATTTATGTCTTTCAAGATGGGTTCGAATTGCCTCGGCGATTACTGATTCCATCAGTTTTTACCGCAATGGAGGTAAAGTTAACTGGTCTATAAATCGAAACTAAAGACCTGTCTCCTGCTTTGTAGATAGGTATTAATTACATTTGCCATTTTCCTCTTATCCGGCACTATGCCAGTTTGTAGTGATATTTCGAAAGACTAGCCAATGGTTCGCCAAGTTCCTCCTTACATTCCTCTATAACCCTTGCGAACAGTTCATCAGCACCTAGGGATTTATTAGGTTTTAATTAATCTATTTGTCTGAGAACCCTGTCTGGAGTTTACTTGGAGAGGGTTCCGGGGGGTCAACGCCCCCGGGGCCCGGTCTGTGACCAGGTCTCTGGTGACTTTATCCACAACTTATTGTCGTCCCGATCTATATAATATTTTATTTCTGGAATTTCTCTATTTTCTTCCTTCGTGAAAACTGAGAAGAAATAAGTGTTGAAGATTGTACACATTTGTCTTTGTTACTGTCAGTGAGCTTTTAAGTGGGCCTATCTTGCCCTTAATCTTACTCCTAAATACCTGAAAGAAACCTTTTGGGTTAATCCTTGAATCACTTGCGACTTTAGCTTTTCTTATTTTTTTTTAATATCTCTTTTATAACTTAATATATTGATTTCTTAAGTGCTCCTCTGCCCTTTTGATTCGCCAGTAAATGCTCTCTGTTTTATTTATTCGGAACGCTAAATCCGCGTGGGTCATTTAGCACATGGGGTAGTGAAGGTTCGATCCTCTGTCTGTAGACAGAAACTCTACTCTCGCACCCTTCGAAATTGCTCTCTAAAATGGCGTCTCTACTGTCTGTAGCCTCGTCCTCGTTCCAACTACACTCTGGCTGCCTTCCCCTTTCCTTCACAAGTTTCTTTCCACAGATGACTCTACCATCTTCATTGTTGAACATGATATAAAATAATGATAAGTTGAAGATTACGATGCATGTTGGGTATCTTTATTACTGGTGCTCTCTTTGTATTTGCCTGAAGAAGCCTACCGTGTAGGCGAAACATTTTCATCGATAAAGACACCCAACTGTTGTACATGTGTCTTAATTAAACCACCTTCATTATTCTCTCCATTTATAGTTCACCTCCTCTGACATGTCCAGTTCCAAATATGTAAATAAAATCACTTCACGTGGAGTATTGTATCAACACATTTGTCCATTTTTATGTCTCGTAAATTCATTCCCAGTGCATCGTGCATGAAAGCTCTCCCTGCATATTTCAAATGTCATGCTTCTTTGGAAAAATTTTGCCACTAAGTATTGCATTTTTTTTTCATAAGTGACAAACTTGTGACTTATTTTTTATACTATATGATGGGAAGACAAAAAGATCTGTGCCGAACACACTGAGTATAACGCAAGAAAAAACGAACTTACTTCATTTTTCAATAGGCTCATCGCCATCCTTTTAGGGCGCTCCACAGAGAAGTCAGACACGGCCTAGTCTGGGGACTAGGTTAGATGCTAACATCTTAAATCCAGAGTCCTTCTTTAACGCTGCCTTTGTAATCGTCTTTTCTGCGTCGGAATCGAAGCAGAGGTCGGCACTGGCGGCCTGTGTGCAGACATGCAGAGGACACCTCAGAACCTAGTCACTTCCAGCTTCTCGTCCACTTTCATAACGCCATTTTGGACTTTTCCTACCAACTCGATCAACGCATTTCGTAGATCATCGCAACCGACCAAGTTGGCTGAGGCGTGCAACACAACCATAATACTCTCAAGCGCCATTAACGTACTGGGTATAACTTCGTTTATGTTTGAATGACTACAGAGGCCAGAGGCGTCACTGCAGACATCCGAAACCTGAAGATCATGAAGAGACGACTTGCCCTCTAAGGACTCCGTTATTGTTTTCAGTCTCCGTTCGACAGTCGTTGACAGACAGAGTACGAACTTTTCGGAATCGTCACAACCGGTCTCGTCAGGAGCCGAGTGCATTAGTCGTGTGGCGGACTCCAAAATCATCCTTGAAGCGGTTATAATATTCAGCGCTTCAGGATCGATCCAGAGGTCGGGCTGAGTACAGTCTTCCGGACCCTCTGTACAGACGTTGGTAGTGTCGGCCTCTGTGCAGACGTCGGTAGCTTCTGTGCAGACATCGGTAGTAGCCTCTACGCAGTCATCGGTAGTAGCCTCTGCGCAGACATCGGTAGTAGTCTCTGCGCAGACATCGGTAGTAGCCTCTGCACAGACATCGGTAGTAGTCTCTGCGAAGACATCGGTAGTAGCCTCTGCGCAGACATCGGTAGTAGCCTCTACGCAGACATCGGTAGTAGTCTCTGCGCAGACATCGGTAGTAGCCTCTGGGCATACATCGGTAGTAGTCTCTGCGAAGACATCGGTAGTAGCCTCTGCGCAGACATCGGTAGTAGCCTCTACGCAGACATCGGTAGTAGTCTCTGCGCATACATCGGTAGTAGCCTCTACGCAGACATCGGTAGTAGCCTCTACGCAGACATCGGTAGTAGTCTCTGCGCAGACATCAGTAGTAGTCTCTGCGCAGACATCTGTAGTAGCCTCTGGGCAGACATCGGTAGTAGTATCTGCGAAGACATCGGTAGTAGCCTCTGCACAGACATCGGTAGTAGCCTCTGCACAGACATCGGTAGTAGCCTCTGCACAGACATCGGTAGTAGCCTCTGCACAGACATCGGTAGTAGTCTCTGCGAAGACATCGGTAGTAGCCTCTGCGCAGACATCAGTAGTAGTAGCCTTTGTGCAGATATCGGTAGTCTTTGCATAGAGGTAAGTGGTGGTGGCTCCATAGCCACCGGAAAGGGATCCGGAATTTTGCTCAGTGATAGTCTCTACGTGTCCGTGGGTGTCAGTACACTCCTCCTTACGGAGCTTAACACAGACGTCGGTGTCAGCTGTTGTGATGGTAGAGTCGGGGCCGCCTCTCAGGGCAGTAGAGTCTGGGCTGCCTCTCAGGGCCGTGCTGCAGTACGAGGGGTTAACCAACGAGGTTATAGGAACTCGAACCCCTGAGATCCACAAGTACCTGGCTTTATTCCAAGTTTTGCAGGGTTCTCGAACACCTAGCGTGCTATAGTAGGTGGGTTTAATGCACCTGGTTGTGGATTCTTGAGACCCTGAGTTGCTAGTTCTAATACCCACGGAAGGGGTGGAAGTACTACCCTCGCTCAACCTCTGAATCGTCGCAATGGGTAGGAGTAAGACGAGGATGGTGAAGAGAGCAAGGGCGGCGTACCCCAGCAGGATCCCTTGTACCATCATCGAGTACATAAGAACATAAGAACATAAGAAAGGAGGAACACTGCAGCAGGCCAGTTGGCCCATACTAGGCAGGTCCTTCACAATCCGTCCCACTAACAGAATATTTGCTCAACCCAATCTTCAATGCTACCCAAGAAATAAGCTTTGACAATTCTACCCACTCATGCGCGAGTCCCACTCAAATCCAACCCCTCTCACTCATGAATTTATCCAACCTAAATTTGAAACTACCCAAGGTCCTAGCTTCAATAACCCTACTAGGCAGACTGTTCCACTCATCAACTACCCTATTTCCAAACCAATACTTTCCTATATCCTTTCTAAATCTAAACTTATCTAACTTGAATCCATTATTGCGGGTTCTCTCTTGGAGAGATACCCTCAAGACCTTATTTATATCCCCTTTGTTAATACCCATTTTCCACTTGTATACCTCGATCATGTCTCCCTCATTCTACGTCTTACAAGTGAATGTAATTTTAGGGTTTTCAATCTTTCTTCGTAAGGAAGATTTCTAATGCTATGTATTAATTTAGTCATTCTACGCTGAATGTTTTCTAACGAATTTATGTCCATTCTGTAATATGGAGACCAGAACTGAGCTGCGTAATCTAGGTGAGGCCTTACTAATGATGTATAAAGCTGTAATATAACCTCTGGACTTCTGTTGCTAACACTTCTTGATATAAATCCCAGTAATCTATTTGCCTTATTACGTACGCTTAGGCATTGCTGTCTTGGTTTAAGGTTGCTGCTTACCATCACCCCCAAGTCCTTCTCGCAATCTGTATGGCTAAGTTCTACGTTATTTAACTTATAAGTGCTTGGGTTATGGACACTCCCGAGCTTCAGAACCTTGCATTTATCTACATTGAACTGCATCTGCCACTTTTCTGACCACGAATTAAGTTTGTCTAAATCTTCCTGAAGTTCTATGACATCTATGTTTGAATCAATTATCCTACCTATCTTCGTGTCGTCGGCGAATTTGCTCATATCACTAGTAATTCCCTCATCAAGGTCATTGATATATATTATAAATAACAATGGGCCTAAGACTGATCCCTGTGGAACACCACTTGTTACAAGTCCCCATTCGGATTTAACCCCATTTATGCACACTCTCTGCTTCCTATTGGTGAGCCATGACTCGATCCATGACAGCACTTTTCCCCCAATGCCATGAGCTGCCACTTTCTTTAACAGTCTCTGGTGCGGTACTCTATCAAAAGCCTTACTAAAGTCTAAATATACAATATCGAATTCTTTATCGTGATCAACAGCCTCAAAAGCTTTACTGAAGAAGGTTAATAAATTAGATAGGCAGGAACGGCCCCTCGTGAATCCATGCTGGGTATCATTAATCAAATTATGGTTATCTAGATGGCTTCTAATAATATCAGCTATAATTGACTCTAGTAATTTGCCTACAATTGAGGTCAGGCTTATTGGGCGGTAGTTAGACGGTAGTGACTTGTCCCCTGCTTTAAAAATAGGAATTACATTAGCCATCTTCCACATATCAGACACTACACCTGTTTGAAGAGATAAATTAAAAATGTTAGATATTGGTTCACAGAGTTCCATTTTGCATTCCTTAAGAACCCTTGCAAAAGCTCATCAGGACCCGGCGATTTATTTTGTTTCAGTCGGTCCAGCTGTTTCATAATCATTTCGCTAGTGACTGTGATATTACATAATTTATCTTCTTCTGGGCCTCTGTAAAAATTAATTACTGGGATATTATTAATGTCTTCCTGTGTGAAAACCGAGAGAAAATAATTATTAAAAATAGAGCACATATCATTCTCCTTGTCAGTAAGATGCCCAAAGTTATTTTTAAGGGACCTATCTTATCCCTAACTTTTGTTCTATAAACCTGGAAAAACTTTTGGGTTAGTTTTTGAATCCTAGCAACTTTAATTTCATAGTCCCGTTTAGCTTTTCTTATTCCCTTTTTAACGTCCCTCTTAATGTCAGTATACTGATTTATAAGATGACCCTCACCTCTTTTTATGCGCCTATAAATTCCTTTCTTCTGCCCTAAAAGATATTTGAGCCTATTATTCATCCATTTTGGGTCATTTCTACTTGATCTAATTTCTTTATACGGGATAAATGTTCTTTGGGCAGCCTGTATAGTGTTAAGAAAACTGTCATATTGATACCTCTCTTCTTCACCCCAGTCCACAGTTGATAAGTGTTCTCTAAGTCCATTATAATCTGCTAAGCGAAAATCTGGGACCATTACTGAATTATCCCTACTATCATACATCCATTCAATGCTAAAGGTAATTGACTTGTGGTCGCTTGAGCCGAGTTCCTCTGTAATTTCTAAATTATTAACAAGGGTTTCCTTGCTTGCCAGAACCAAGTCAAGTAGGTTATTTCCCTTGTAGGTTCTGTTACAAACTGCTTCAAAAGCAATCCTGAACTACTTCTAAAAGTCGTTAGATTCTAAATTCCCTGTCATGAAATTCCAATCAATCTGACTAAAGTTAAAGTCCCCTAGAATTACTACGTTATCGTGTCTTGTGGCCTTAACAATTTCCTCCCAAAGTAGTCTCCCTTGTTCCCTATCTAAGTTTGGAGGACGGTAAATCACACCTAAAATCAATTTTTCACACCCTCTGAAAATTCTATCCAGACAGACTCTGTATGTGTTAATTCAGACTTTATACCCGTTTTTATGCAACAATTTAAATGATCACGGACATAGAGTGCCACCCCACCCCTTTCCGATACTTCTGTCTACTTGGAACAATTTAAAACCCTGAATGTGACATTCGGCAGGCAAGTCCCGATTTTTCATATTAAACCATGTCTCAGTTATTGCAAAAACATCAATATTACCCGTACTTGCAACTAATCTCAACTCGTCCATCTTATTCCTAGCACTACGACTATTGGTGTAATATATAAATAGAGACCCTCCTTTATCTTTACCCTTCCTGCTCATCTCTGATTTTCCACTATACCTATTACTGTCCTTGTCATCTAGTGTCACTAGCTTTCCACTATCCACCATATTCTGCCTATTACTAGTTCTCCTACAACTTATAATATTACTACACTGGGACTTCTCTGTTTTCCCCCCAAAACCCATACCACTAACTATTTCTAGTTTAAAGCCCTAACAGCTCCCTCCACTGCAGTTGCCAGTGCCCCCACCCCAGACCTGGATAAGTGAACCCCATCCCTGGCATACATGTCATTTCTGCCATAGAAGTGGTCCCAGTTGTCAATGAATGTTACTGAATTTTCCTTACAGTATTTGTCCAGCCAGCAATTGACACCAATTGCCCTGGACAGCCATTCATTTCCAACTCCTCTCCTTGGCAAAATACCACATATGACAGGGTTCCCACCCTTCTTCCTAATTATGTCTATTGCTGACCTAAACCTGCTAGTCAGGTCCTCACTCCTACGTCTGCCAACATCGTTGCCTCCAGCACTGAGACAGATAATAGGATTGCTCTCATTACCTCTCATGATGTCGTCCAGACGGCTAACAATATCCTCCATCCCAGCCCCAGGAAAGCAAACCCTCTGTCTCCTACTCCTATCAATCAAACAGAAAGCCCTATCCATGTACCTAACCTGACTGTCCCCAACAACAACAATGTTTTTACCTTCCTTTGTGTCTTTCGTCGTGACGCTCCCAGAAGTCGACTCACATTCATCGGGTAGCACGGAGAATGGGTTCGATGTTTCCACAACATTCTCCTGGGTCTTCGTTGTTTCTACCTCTCCACCCGTCCTCTTGAGCCTTAACTTTGTCCCATGCGTTTTAGCCACTGTCCAGGTTCCTTTCCTGGCTTGAGGATTCTCAACAGGAGGATTACTACGAATCCTCTTGTTTTCCTCAGTCAGTCGCTGTATCTCAAGCTTAGCTACCCTCAGTTCTTCCTTCAGCTGCTGGTAGAGTAGCTCAAGAGAGGACATCTTCAGATTGACAGAGAGCACACAAGACACGTCTTCACTGAGTTAAGTCAGGTCCACCACTGAGTTAAGTCAGGTCCACCACTGAGTTAAGTCAGGTCCACCACTGAGTTAAGTCAGGTCCACCACTGACTACTCACATTATCAAGGAACTATATGCATTAACGGAGACTCCTCGCCCAGGAGCAACCTCAGCTACATGAGGTTCCGCAGGGCGATGACGTTGTCGACCCTGCTCAGAGCGGGCCAGTTCAGCGGGAAGGGAAGCTCTACCTCGGGTAGGGACAGTTTCTTAGTCGACATCCAGAAGAAAAAGTAGCTGGGCCTGAGGTCGTGCACGACGCGCTCGTTGAGGACCAGCACTTCAGTCTCCAGAGAGCTTGTAAGGAGACTCTGATACATCCACAGCGTCAAGCCTACGACCACCAATATGAAGCAAATTTGTTTTATTTTTTAAAATCGTTTATTTAAAGATTTAGAGAATTGATTATATATTGAGAGTCTCTTTCAGCAGAACATTTTTCAGCACTGAATATTAAGATGGATCCTTTACAGCTTTGTTGGTGTTCATCCCTTTATTGTCCAGCACAAGCATCCATCATCCACCAGGTCACCCGCACATTGCATCACCCATCCATAACTAACCACACCCTCCCACACTCACCCATCACCCACACTCTCCCATCACCTACACTCACCCATCACCCACACTCACCCATCACCCACACCCATCACCCACACTCACCCATCACCCACACTCACCCATTACCCACACTCACCCATCACCCACACTCACCCATCACCCACACTCACCCATCACCCACACTCACCCATCACTATCATCACTGTATAGGAGAGGATTGCTGCTGAACTTTTGTTTCCGTATCATAAAGACATAAGACAACAAACTCTTCATTATCACTATAGTGAAGACTGTTGTTCCAGGTCTCACACGAATCAAGTTCTTTCAGCGGTAAAAATGAATCAGTAACTATGACCAAATTTTTTTAAAGGGGTGGACCGGTAAGCCAGTGGAAGGCCTCGGTCAGATGACCAAAAGCTCCAACGGCGGGTCATCGACTAAGACCCGCGTCATTAAACACTTGTCCTAACTTAGTAACTATGGAGGCGTCAGATAGTTTGAAGAGTTTATTGACATATTTGAAACTTTAGGAACAATATACATGTAAATTTTAGAACTCATGTTATATTTACGACGTAAATTATATTGTTTTAAATTTACTCTGGGAACTGCATTTTCGTGGAAAAATTGCTTGAAGTCTATATTTCGTAAGATAATTTTAGCTGCATTAGGATAACAGAGCACTGAAGAAGCTACTCGTCCATAAGACTCTTTGCCATCATAACGGAGGCTATGAGCCTCCGTTATGATGGGTGCCGTAAATGTTGACTCCCAAAATAAAGCGAAGGCAGTTGCGATATTCGGAAGAGAATCTTGATCTGATGAATCTTCACCGGGAAAAATTTAAGCAGCGGTTGTAACCGTGGACGAAGCCTGGATTCATCACAGTGACCCTGATTTCAAGTAACACTCGAGGCAACGGAAACACACTAATTCTCCGACTCCAAAGAAATTCAAGGCGCAACGCAGTGCCGACAATATCGTTTGAACATTTTTCTATCCGGGCACTGGAAGGCCGGGCTCCATACGGCGTAAGCTGTCAGTGTCAACAACAACAACAATTTCCTACGATGCAGATGGAGTAATCCAGATGGACTATATGGCTTATATAATCCACATTATGCGTGAATATTACGGCGAGGAAGACACTGATTAATCCACTGCTGCTTCCAGACCATGCTCTTGCTCCATCTCCCTACCTCTGTTCTCACTCTCTTCTGGCTCATCTCCCTCCCCCATGACAGTAATGATAATATGTAATGGGTTCCTGTTCGTCTATCGTAAGTGTAATTCGAATGCATGTATGTTTATCTCTGAGTATTAAGCTACTATCTCCCGGGAGGTTTATTCTGTTCTGGCTGAAGTTAAATCTAAATCACATTTACTCTAAATGTTTGCATGGTTTGTAGATCTGTTGTTGTGAATGTCTAGACAAAACAACCTAGCAGAAGACCTCCGAGGTTTATCCTAACCTAACTTACCTATTCTAGCATGTGCTAACTAAACCCAAACCTAACCTAACTGAAGTAAACCTAAGCTAACTGAAGTAAACCTAACCTAGCTGAAGTAAATCTAACCTAACTGAAGTAAATCTAACCTAACTGAAGTAAATCTAACCTAACTAAAGTAAATCTAACCTAACTGAAGTAAATCTAACCTAACTGAAGTAAATCTAACCTAAATAAACTAAGAAGGTTTTTGTCTTACTTTGTATGCTTGCTGTGGGGGTTGTCCCTTGCCCACAGATTTTTGTCTTGTGGGAAGAGGCGTCCGGAGTGTTGGCTGAATCTTCAGCACCGACATGACTCTGCTGCTGTAACTACAAATATTGAAGATGGTACGATAAGATTTTGTTGGGATTTTTAACCCCGGAGAGTTAGCCACCCAGGATAACCCAAGAAAGTCTGTCTTATTTCTATTGGGGTCCTTAAATCTTGTCCCCCAGGGTGAGAACCACACCAGTCGACTAACACCCAGGTACTTACTGCTAGGTGAACGGGACAGCAGGTGTAAATAAACATGCCCAATGTTTTCACCCTTGCCGGGGATCGAACCGCGGACACTCAGTGTATGAGGCGAGAGCCTCCAGGCCAGGCCACGGGACACCACTAACATAGCTACCCAGGACGCCAATGGCGCACCGCACGTTAGTGAAGAAGTGGCACAGGATACTGGAGAAACCTTTATCAAGTGCTAAAAACCGTGCTAAATAATGCCTTATGTAGGTGAAAGGCCATACTAATACAGCTTTCCATTTGGCGTATGTGTCTTTTTTTAATATTAGCGCAAGAGCACTAAAATATTCATACAGGACCCAGTAAGAGTCGGCGCACGCGACACGTCAGGATCTACTAGTGATTCTTGCTGCCTCTCCCTGACTGGATTTCATGGTGGCGGGTAGCTGGTACACACAACAGGGAGAGAGTGGACCTAGTAGCGACCAGCGAAGAGGCGGAACAGGAGCTGTGAATCGACCCCTGGAACCACAAATAGGTGAGTACAAATAGAGGAGTACACACACACACACACACACACCTAGACTTTCAAGCTCTACACAGAACGAAATGCTGTCCCTCAAAAGAACTTGTTCTACAACCTGTCTGTCTTAGAGCAAGTCACTTCCCAAGGGAAGACGTAGTTGCTCACTCAACTATCTTCAGTTCACGGGACTATTATCAAGTATCCACACACAGGGTAAATACAGTCAAAATCTCTGTCAGGAAAGATCACTCTCTTCAAACATATTTTGCCCTTTAGTTTATAGGTATCACCCTTAGTGCTCTCAAGAGAATTTTATTCAATATATATATATTCTTTCTTTCAACGCACCGGCCGTATCCCACCGAGGCAGGGTGACCCACCGAGGCAGGGTGACCCACCGAGGCAGGGTGACCCACCGAGGCAGGGTGACCCACCGAGGCAGGGTGACCCACCGAGGCAGGGTGACCCACCGAGGCAGGGTGACCCAAAAGAAAAAACGAAAGTTTCTCCTTTTAAATTTAGTAATGTATACAGAAGGGGTTACTAGCCCCTTGTTCCCGGCATTTTAGTCGCCTCTTACGACACGCATGGCTTACGGAGGAAGAATTCTGTTCCACTTCCCCATGGAGATAAGCGGAAATAAAGAAGAACAAGAACTAGTAAGATAGAAGAAAACCCAGAGGGGCATGTGTATATATGCTTGTACAATCATGTGTAGTGTGACCTAAGTGTAAGTAGAAGTAGCAAGATATACCTGTTATTCCGCATATGAGACAGAAAAAACCCACCAGCAATCCTACTATCATGTAAAACAATTACAGGCTTCCGTAAATACACTCGCTTGGCAGGACGGTAGAACCACCCTGGGTGGTTGCTGTCTACCAACCTACTACCCAGGAATATGTATATTTATTATTAACACATCAGCCGTTTCCCACCAAGGCAGGGTGGCCCGAAAAATAAAAAACCTTCATCATCATTCACTCCATCACTGTCTTGCCAGAGGCACGCTTACACTACAGTTATAAAACTGCAACATTAACACCTGCCGGCTTCCCTGAATCCCTTCATAAATATTACCTTGCTCACACTCCAACAGCACGTCAAGTCCTAGAAACCATTTGTCTCCATTCGCTGCTCCTATGTAACACGCTCACGCATGCTTCCTGGAAGTCCAAGCCCCTCGTACACAAAACCTCCCTCCAACTTTTCCTAGGCTGACCCCTACCCCGCCTTCCCTCCACTACAGATTTATACACTCTCGAAGTCATTCTATTTCCTTCCAGCCTCTCTACATGTCCGAACCACCTCAACAACCCCTCATCAGCCCTCTGGATAATAGTTTTGGTAATCCCGCACCTCCTCCTAATTTCCAAACTACGAATTCTCTACATTATATTCACACCACACATTGCCCTCAGACACATCTCCACTGCTTCCACCCATGCTTCACACCCGTATAAGATCATTGGTATAACTATACTCTCATACATTCCCCTCTTTGCTTTCATGGATTAAGTTCTCTGTCTTCACAGACTCCTCAGTGCACCACTCACATTTTTCCCCTCGTTAATTCTATGATTCACCTCATCTTTCATAGAGCCATCTGCCGACACGTCCACTCCTAAATATATGATTACATTCACCTCCTCTATACTCTCTCCCTCCAATCTGATATCCAATCTTTATCCTCATCACCTTACTCTTTCCTATATTCACTTTCAATTTTCTTCTTTTACATACCCAATCAAACTCATCCACCAACCTCTGTAACTTCTCTTCAGAATCTCCCAAAAGCACAGTGTCATCAGCAAAGAGCAACTGTGACAACTTCCACTTTGTGTTAAATTCTTTATCTTTTAACCCCAAACCTCTTGCCAGCACCCGAGCATTCACTTCTCTTACAACCCCATCTATAAATATATTGAACAACCATGGTGACATCACACATCCCTGTCTAAGGTCTACTTTTACTGGGAAGTAATCTCCCTCTCGCCTACATACTCTAACCTGAGCCTCACTATCCTCGTAAAAACTTTTCATTGCTTTCAATAACCTACCTCCTATTCCATACATTTGCAACATCTGCCACATTGCCCCCCTATCCACCCTGTCATTCGCCTTTTCCAAATCCATAAATGCCACAAAAACCTCTTTACACTTATCTAAATACTGTTCAGCTATATGTTTCACTGTAAACACTTGGTCTACACACCCCCTACCTTTCCTAAAGCCTCCTTGTTCATCTGCTATCCTACTCTCTGTCTTTCTCTTAATTCTTTTAATAATAACTCTACCATACACTTTACCTGGTATACTCAACAGACTTATTCCCCTTAATTTTTGCACTCTCTTTTGTCCCCTTTGCCTTTATACAAAGGAACAATACACGATCTCTGCCAGTCCCTAGGTACCTTACCCTCTTCCATACATTTATTTAATAAAAGCACCAACCACTCCAAAACTATTTTTCCACCTGCTTTAACATTTGTATCTTTATCCCATCAAACCCAGCTGCTTTATTTATATATATATATATATATATATATATATATATATATATATATATATATATATATATATATATATATATATATATATTTATCGATAAAGAGAAAGGGCAAAATGAGAGAGAGAGAAAGAGAGAGAGAGAGAGAGAATGAGAGAAGATAAGTAAGAGTAAGAGGTCACATTCTTTCTCGAGATCTTTCATAGCCAAAAGAATTTGGAAATATTTTCCGAGTGAGTAAAAGAAGGAAGATTCGGAGGTGGCTTGAGGGGATAGGAAGGAAGAGGAGGAGGAGGAGGAGGAGGGGAGTAGAGAGGGATGGGACAGGGGAGGGGTTACGGAGGGGGGGAGGATGTAAGAGTGAGGCTAGGGAGGGATGAGTTAGGATGAAGGATCAGGTTGTGAGAGTGGATGACTGCACAAGGGCGGAGCGTCCTAACATGTGATAAACATCTCTGTAAACTGAACTTTGACCAGCGTGTGCAGGTGAGCTTTGGGAGACACAGGGTGAAGCAGGTGAGCTTTGGGAGACACAGGGTGAAGCAGGTGAGCTTTGGGGGACACAGGGTGAAGCAGGTGAGCTTTGAGATACACAGGGTGAGGCAGGTGAGCTTTGAGAGACACAGGGTGAGGCAGGTGAGCTTTGGGAGACACAGGGTGAAGCAGGTGAGCTTTGGGGGACACAGAATGAAGCAGGTGAGCTTTGAGAGACACAGGGTGAGGCAGGTGAGCTTTGAGAGACAGAGGGTGAAGCAGGTGAGCTTTGGGAGACACATGGTGAAGCAGGTGAACTTTGAGAAACACAGGATGAAGCAGGTGAGCTTTGGGAGACACAGGGTGAAGCAGGTGAGCTTTGGGGGACACAGAATGAAGCAGGTGAGCTTTGAGAGACACAGGGTGAGGCAGGTGAGCTTTGAGAGACAGAGGGTGAAGCAGGTGAGCTTTGAGAGACACAGGGTGAAGCAGGTGAGCTTTGAGAGACACAGGGTGAAGCAGGTGAGCTTTGAGAGACACAGGGTGAAGCAGGTGGGCTTTGGGAGACACAGGGTGAAGCAGGTGAGCTTTGAGAGACACAGGGGGAAGCAGGTGAACTTTGAGAGACACAGGGTGAAGCAGGTGAGCTTTGAGAGACACAGGGTGAAGCAGGTGACCTTTGAGAGACACAGGGTGAAGCAGGTGAGCTTTGAGAGATACAGGGTGAAGCAGGTGAGCTTTGAGAGACACAGGGTGAAGCAGGTGAACTTTGAGAGAGACAGGGTGAAGCAGGTGAGCTTTGATAGATACAAGGTAAAGCAGGTGAGCTTTGAGAGAGACAGGGTGAAGCAGGTGAGCTTTGATATATACAAGGTAAAGCAGGTGAGCTTTGAGAGAGACAGGGTGAAGCAGGTGAGCCTTGAGAGAGACAGGGTGAAGCAGGTGATCTTTGAGGGAGACAGGGTGAAGCAGGTGAGCTTTGAGAGAGACAGGGTGAAGCAGGTGAGCTTTGAGAGAGACAGGGTGAAGCAGGTGATCTTTGAGAGAAACAGGGTTTAGCAGGTGATCTTTGAGAGAGACAGGGTGAAGCAGGTGAGCTTTGAGAGAGACAGGGTGAAGCAGGTGATCTTTGAGGGAGACAGGGTGAAGCAGGTGAGCTTTGAGAGAGACGCACTCTCACACCTATCTATCAACACCTGCCACCTCTCCACTCTCTCAGAGGGTAGAAACGAGGGGGTAAAGAGGTCAGGGAAGGAAGGCTGTGACGTCAGAAGTAAACAGAGTTCCCTGGGCGAGTACAAATACGAAATCAGGAAATTTAAAAACAACAACAACAAAATAATAATAATAATAATAATAATAATAATAATAATAATAATAATAATAATAATAATAATAATAATAATAATAATAATAATAATTATAATAATCTTTATTTCTACAAGTACATGTAAAAGGTATACAGTCCTAGCTGACATCAATGACATATTATATTTAAATCATCTCTGGGTGAAATATAATAGGCAAATACGTGTTACTTGGACAGAAGAAGAAGAAGGAGAAGAAGAAGAAGGAGAAGAAGAAGAAGGAGAAGAAGAAAAGAGAGAGAGAGTGAGAGAGAGTACTGAAGTTAGTTAACTGGAGACGTTGAAAACAATGCCTATGTACACTCTGCTGAACGAGACAGTCTGATTAAACATGACAGGTCAGCAGGACCTGGCAATTCTTGTTCAGTGTTGCCAAATGGGTTTACATGACATGTCGGTGGATTTTCACATTATAAATGTGTACTCACCTAGTTGTACTCATCTAGTTGTGGTTGCAGGGGGCGAGTCATAGCTCCTGGCCCCGCCTCTTCACTGGCCGCTACTGGGTCACTCTCCCTGCACCATGAGCTTTATCATACCTCTTCTTAAAGCTATGTATGGAGCCTGCCTCCACTACATCACTTCCTAAACTATTCCACTTCCCGACCACTCTGTGACTGAAGAAATACTTCCTAACATCTCTGTGATTCATCTGAGTCTTCAACTTCCAACTGTGTCCCCTTGTTGCTGTGTCCCATCTCTGGAACATTCTGTCTGTGTGCACATGTGTGTGTGTGTGTTACTGGTCACCGTGTCCATGAAAGAGTCTGGTGTGCAGTCTCCTGTTTGCAGACACAACCCACACCAGTGAGGACAACTAGAAGATGATGCCAGTGTTGAAATTAGTAACCCAGGATAACCAAATAAAGCCAGGATGTTATTGAGGATTGTCTGTCTTATTTCCATCAGGGGTCCTTTAATCCTCTCTCCCATAATGCGACCCAAACCAGTTACCTAAAACCCAGGTACCTACTGTCTACCAGGTGAACTTTGACAGCAGGTGTAAATAAACATGTCCAACGTTCCTACTCGTCCGAGTATCGAACCCCGGTTCCTCAACGTGTGACCTGAGGCAGCTACCAAGTGAGGCACTAGCACCCAAATATTGATTCAATTGAAAAACACAGACCAATGGCTAAGTGTTAATTATCACTGCTCGAACTAATGAGTACATAAAAATATATACTATTAATAAAGAACATTTCTTGTAGTTTGCCAGTAGACGAGAAACAACTTTTCAAGAAAGTTATCAAAACAATACGTACACCGGAAGACTCAAGACATAATAATACGTACACCGGAAGACTCAAGACATAACAATACGTACACCGGAAGACTCAAGACATAACAATACGTACACCGGAAGACTCAAGACATAACAATACGTACACCGGAAGACTCAAGACATAACAATACGTACACCGGAAGACTCAAGACATAACAATACGTACACCGGAAGACTCAAGACATACTCTAGCGTAAATTTATTTTAGCATAGTGTGTAGTTTAGGTGCTTCAGAGGAGGCATGTCATACTGATAAATAGATATTTCGTTGTGTATATATGCACTAAGAGGTGTACATCTCTGTGTATAGTTATTTAAAGGTGTATATATATCCGTGCATGTATACAGTGAGGTATATAACTATCAGTGTGTATTCACCAAGAGGTGTTAAAGTCACAGTATATATATATATACACATTTAGAGATGTATATTCACTGTGTATTTAATTATTTTTTTTTATTCAAGGGATTATATATATATATATATATATATATAGTGTAGAGGAGAGAGAGAGATTTTGGGAGATGTTAAGCGAATGTATAGGAACTTTTGAACCAAATGAGAGAGTAATTGTGGTAGGGGACCTAAATGCTAAAGTGGGAGAAACATGCAGAGAGGGTGTAGTAGGTAAGTTTGGGGTGCCAGGTGTAAATGATAATGGGAGCCCTTTGATTGAACTTTGTATAGAAAGGGGTTTAGTTATAGGTAATACATATTTTAAGAAAAAGAGGATAAATAAGTATACAAGATATGATGTAGGGCGTAATGACAGTAGTTTGTTGGACTATGTATTGGTAGATAAAAGACTGTTGAGTAGACTTCAGGATGTACATGTTTATAGAGGGGCTACAGATATATCAGATCACTTTTTAGTTATAGCTACAGTGGGAGTAAAAGGTAGATGGGATACAAGGAAAATAGAATCAGTAAGTAAAAGAGAGGTGAAGGTTTATAAACTAAAAGAGGAGGCAGTTAGGGTAAGATATAAACAACTATTGGAGGATAGATGGGCTAGTGAGAGTGTAGGCAATGGGGTCGAAAATGTATGGGGTAGATTTAAAAATGTAGTGTTAGAGTGTTCAGCAGAAGTTTGTGGTTACAGGCGAGTGGGTGCGGGAGGGAAGAGGAGCGATTGGTGGAATGATGATGTAAAGAGAGTAGTAAGGAGAAAAAGTTAGCATATGAGAGGTTTTTACAAAGTAGAAGTGATGCAAGGAGGGAAGAGTATATGGAGAGAAAAGAGAAGTTAAAAGAGTGGTGAAGCAATGTAAAAGAGAGCAGATGAGAGAGTGGGTGAGATGTTATCAGCAAATTTTGTTGAAAATAAGAAAAAGTTTTGGAATGAGATTAATAAGTTGAGGAAGCCTAGAGAACAAATGGATTTGACAGTTAAAAATAGGAGAGGAGAGTTATTAAATGGAGAGTTAGAGGTATCGGGAAGATGGAGAGAATATTTTGAGGATTTGTTAAATGTTGATGAAGACAGGGAAGCTGTGATTTCGTGTGTAGGGCAAGGAGGAATAACATCTTGTAGGAGTGTGGAAGAGCCAGTTGTGGGTGTAGGGAAGTTCGTGAGGCAGTGGGTAGAATGAAAGGGGTAAGGCAGCTGGGATTGATGGGATAAAGATAGAAATGTTAAAAGCAGGTGGGGATATAATTTTGGAGTGGTTGGTGCTATTATTTAATAAATGTATGGAAGAGGGTAAGGTACCTAGGGATTGGCAGAGAGCGTGTATTGTTCCTTTGTATAAAGGCAAAGGGGACAAAAGAGAGTGCAAAAATTATAGGGGAATAAGTCTGTTGAGTGTACCTGGTAAAGTGTATGGTAGAGTTATTATTGAAAGAATTAAGAGTAAAACAGAAAGCAGGATAGCAGATGAACAAGGGGCTTTAGGAAAGGTAGGGGTGTGTAGACCAAGTGTTTGCAGTGAAACATATAGGTGAACAGTTTTTGGATAAGGGTAAAGATGTTTTTGTGGCATTTATGGATTTGGAAAAGGCGTATGATAGGGTAGATAGGGGGGCAATGTGGCAGATGTTGCAGGTGTATGGAATAGGAGGAAGGTTACTGAAAGCAGTGAAGAGTTTTTGAGGATAGTGAGGCTCAGGTTAGAGTGTGTAGGAGGGAAGGGGACTATTTCCCAGTAAAAGTTGGCCTTAGACAAGGATGTGTGATGTCACCGTGGTTGTTCAATATATTTATAGACGGGGTTGTAAGAGAAGTGAATGCGAGGGTCTTGGCAAGAGGTGTTGGGCTAAAAGATAAAGAAGCAAATACAAAGTGGGAGTTGTCACAGTTGCTTTTGCTGATGACACTGTGCTTTGGGAGATTCTGAAGAGAAGCTGCAGAGGTTGGTGGATGAATTTGGTAGGGTGTGTAAAAGAAGAAAATTGAAAGTGAATATAGGAAAGAGTAAGGTGATGAGGATAACAAAAAGAATAGGTGACGAAAGATTGGATATCAGATTGGAGGGAGAGAGTATGGAGGAGGTGAATGTATTCAGATATTTGGGAGTGGACATGTCGGCGGATGGGTCTATGAAGGATGAGGTGAATCATAGAATTGATGAGGGAAAAGGGTGAGTGGAGCACTTCGGAGTCTGTGGAGACAAAGAACCTTGTCCATGGAAGTAAAGAGGGAATGTATGAGAGTATAGTTATACCAACGCTCTTATATGGGTGTGAAGCATGGGTGATGAATGTTGCAACGAGGAGAAGGCTGGAGGCAGTGGAGATGTCATGTCTGAGGTCAATGTGTGGTGTGAATATAATGCAGAGAATTCGGAGTTTGGAAATTAGGAGGAGGTGCGGGATTACCAAAACGATTGTCCGGAGAGCTGAGGAGGGGTTGTTGAGGTGGTTTGGACATGTAGAGAGAATGGAACGAGACAGAGTGACTTCGAGAGTGTATAAATCTGTAGTCGAGGGAAGGCGGGGTAGGGGTCGGCCTAGGAAAGGTTGGAGGAGGGGGTAAAGGAAGTTTTGTGTGCGAGGGGCTTGGACTTCCAGCAAGCATGTGTGAGCGTATTTGATAGGAGTGAATGGAGGCATATGGTTTTAATACTTGACGTGCTGTTGGAGTGTGAGCAAAGTAACATATATGAAGGGATTCAGGAAACCGGCAGGCCGGACTTGAGTTCTGGAGATGGGAAGTACAGTGCCGGCACTCTGAAGGAGGGGTGTTAATGTTGCAGTTTTATAACTGTAGTGTAAAGCACCCTTCTGGCAAGACAGTGATGGAGTGAATGATGATGAAAGTTTTTCTTTTTCGGGCCACCCTGCCTTGGTGGGAATCGGCCGATGTGTTAATAAAAAAAAAAAAAAAATATATATATATATATATATATATATATATATATATATATATATAGATAGATAGATAGATAGATACAAATATATCCTAGGTAATAGGTTGGTAGTCAGCAACCACCCAGGGAGGTACTACCGTCCTGCCAAGTGAGTGTAAAACGAAAGCCTGTATTTGTTTTACATGATGGTAGGATTGCTGGTGTCTTTTTTTTCTGTCTCATAAACATGCAAGATTTCAGGTACGTCTTGCTACTTCTACTTACACTTAGGTCTCGCTACGCAAACATGTACACGTTTATGTATACTCACTCATCTGAGTTTTCTTTGATTTTTTCTTAATAGTTCTTGTTCTTATTGGTTTTCCTTTCATATCCATGGGGAAGTGGAATAAGAATATTTCCTCCGTAAGCCATGCGTGTTGTAAAAGTCAACTAAAATGCCGGGAACAATGGGCTAGTAACCCCTTTTCCTGTATAGCTTACTAAAAAGAAAAAGATTCTCAGCTGTCGTATCTGAGCTCCTCTGCAAAGACAGTGATTATGTATGAGTGTGGTGAAAGTGTTGAATGATGATGAAAGTATTTTCTTTTTGGGGATTTTCTTTCTTTTTGGGTCACCCTGCCTCGGTGGGAGACGGCCGACTTGTTGAAAAAAAAAAAAAAAAAAAATATATATATATATATATATATGTATATATATATATATATATATATATATATATATATATATATATATATATATATATATATATATATATATATGTCGTTCCGTATATTTAAAATGGTCAATTAGCAAGAACTCATTTAAAATTTTCTCTTATACGTTTAAAGATATATTTTTTCACTTATGTTAATGTAAAAATTAATAATTTTGTACCAAAAGAACCTTAGAAAACTTACCTAACCTTATAACAAGCGCAGTTTAATTTAGCCTAATCCAACTAAATATATTTTAGATAAGTTTACAATAATTTAATAATAAACAAACACAATGAAATACATTTTTTTTCGTTAGGTTCAGAATGATTTTTGCGAAATTATTGCATACACAAACTTTCGCTTGCCTTATTCGGAAAGAAGAGCGTTGCTATTTAAGCCAAAATAGCAAGTTTTACCTATTCGGCACGACATGTATATGCAGAGGTATGGTGTGTCACTATACCTCATTGCTTGCTTCACATGGGTCAGGATGGTGTGATTGCATAGTGACCATCAATCACTGTCGTGCAGTTGAATGGTTCGTGCGGTGATAATTAACACTTAGCCATTTTCTCTGCACATTTTCTGCCTGAGAACCACCAAGTTTACTTAATGTACTAATGCTGCTCAGAATTTATCTTAAACCTTTCGAAATACGACGAAGAGTTGAGCTCAATAATAATAATAATACTAATATTAATAATAATAATAATAATAATAATAATAATAATAATAATAATAATAATAATGAAAGTATGTTGATATGTTGATATTGTGGTGTTAACTACAACATCCCCTCCCCTGGTAATGTTAGAATACTATAACATTAACAGTAGCCGCAGTATGTATGGGAACAAGACACACACACACTGCTGTAGTGGCTTTTTCAGACTATTTTTCCACTTGTAGCTCAGCACGAGTGAGATGACCGGCCTGTGCTTAAGTCGCACCAATATTAGGGTGCTAGTGGCTCACTTACTATTACTACATTAAGGTAACTAAGAGAGGCTCCTTCATGACTTACTATTAATACATTAAGGTAACTAAGAGAGGCTCCTCCGTGACTTACTATTACTGCATTAAGGTAACTAAGAGAGGCTCCTCCGTGACTTACTATTACTACATTAAGGTAACTAAGAGAGGCTCCTCCGTGACTTACTATTACTACATTAAGGTAACTAAGAGAGGCTCCTCCGTGACTTTCACTATTCTTGTACCAGAGTCAACAGCAGAGAGTGTAAGGACAGGTCTTGTGGAAATATGTACACTGGAGGTACGAGAGTCCACACACACTAAAACTGCTGTCTCAGTGTGTGGTGAACCCACCGTGACGTGCCTGCGAGGGTCCATCGCTAGCTCATTTCCCCACACACGTAAAAACACATGAACATAGGAGAAATGTAGCCCTGCTCGAGGTGTGTTGGCCCATGGATCCTTGTATTAATGGAACGCAATACTGACACGTTATTACTAAGACACACGACTTACGGACTAGTGCTAAGGGACTGATCACCTTTTATTAAGTCTGAGAGACCGAACGCCTCAAAATTATCTCTATTTCTTTCACAGTCTCCAATGTTACGAGTGTCGGCTGAGTGGTTGAGGGGAGCAGACGGGTATTGGGGGATCTGGACATATTAATTTGCAGGCATACCCATTTCTCCAGACTGATAAGTCCTCATAAAAACTCATACTGTTGGATCGCCACTACAGTGTTGTGAGAACTCTGATGTGTGAGTTGTGACTAGTGATATACTTAGTGAAACAATGGAAATAGTTTTCCGGTTGAAAGGTCCTCACAGGCCTCTGCTCTCCCTCTTCCTTTCATTTGGCCTCAGCCTTTCACCTCTATCAACTTACAGTGTAGAGGCGAATTTTGCTAGTTCACTGCTACTCGTGCCTCTCTGAATATGCCACAGTTCATCCCCTCACCAACCTGAGGAATAATGACGACTGTGCAGTCCCATGACATGACAAGTGTGCTAGACGTCCTGCAAGTTTGGAGTGACTATTTGTACGAGTATTGCAGTGGTTGGTAACTCTTGCATCACCTGCTTGAGACTTTCATCCATATTGACTATGTGAAGAGAGGTGAATGTGCATGCTCAGTTACCCCTGCTATTCTAATGTATCTTCTGCCCTCCGCCTTTAAAACAGCATCCAGTAAAGGCGGATATCGCTGAACCAGGAGTGTGTGACCAGTACCAACGTAAGCCTAATGTGGCTGAGGAAGGTTGGTAGCCAGGAGGCACCAGTGTGCTGGTAGTGGTTATTATATTACGATGGAATAAGTGTTCCTGCCTTCACAGCTAAACTCTCCCTTTTTACTCTTCGAACCATTGAGGTGGAGTAAAGGTGTTAGAGCCCAGGCTAGTTCATTCTACATCCAACACCTAGCAACTCACCCACCGCTGCCCGCCCCCCAAGTGCCACCCACACTGACAACCCCCTCCTACCCTTTCCTCAGCAAATCAATTGCAGTGTTCTGCTTTCTCTCGCCGCCTCCCTGCTACAATTTAATACATCTATAAATTGTGTGTAAAGCCGGTTGATGCCTCCTGGGGCGCCACAGAACTGAAGACAAGCTTAACACCCCTGCCGCCCAGCTTTAAAAGTCCTAGTTGTAGTGGCGGCGACAGATGGCGCTGCCATGGGCCACCTGGCTGGTGTAAACAACATCAGCTGACTCTACTCATAGCTTCGTGGACAAGAATGCTACTCATCTCGTCGGTGTTTCTCAGATATATAAGAGACCTAAGGATGCTATCGTGTGTGATTTATATATAGGTTAAGTTAGTATCAGCAGAAGTGTACTATGAGTGATAGTGTGAGTACTTGATGTACGTGATAACAGTTGTCATACATGGTGACATGTGTGTGGTGTCTGCACTTGGTGTAGTGATAACACTTGTCATACATGGTGACATGTATGACAAGTAAGTAAATATGAGTTTGGGTACCGGTTCATCTAAGTACAACTGAACAAACACCCACACTTACATACATGTATGCATACATAGTAACGTGTGAGTTACCTAGGATGGCCCAAAGAAGTCGGGCACAGTGATTTATCTCATTGTCATTGCAACATAGTTTTTTTTTTAAATATATATATGTATGTGTGTATGTATATATATATATATATATATATATATATATATATATATATATATATATATATATATATATATATATATATATATATTATATATATATATATATATATATATATATATATATATATATATATATATATATATATATATATATATATATATATATGTATATATGTAATTTGTGGTTGGGTGTGGGAGGTTGTCTTCACCATCACTGTGATGTCTGCAATATTATCACTTCAGTGAGGTGTCACATAAGGTGGCAGTAGCTGTGTTGACTCAAGAGGAAGTTATCACTGAATTACAATCTTTGTGATCAATATTACCTATCGTTCTACCTCTCTTTATTCTCATCTTTGTAATTTGTGATTAGGTGTAAGACCTTGTGTGTGCAATCCATTATTGTACCATATTATTAACACCCATACAAGAAGTCTGATTGTTTATGTTAGACTTCTAACTATAGTAAATATGAGTAGTAACCGGAATAAGTACATGTACATAATTGGAGTGTCATGAACTAACCTGGTAAAATGTACACCAGATACCTGGGAAGGTTTTGATTCTAAATACCTGGTCTACACAGATCTGTAAGTGAACCCTGGTCTTACACCAGATACCTGTAAGTGAACCCTGGTCTTACACCAGATACCTGTAAGTGAACCCTGGTCTTACACCAGATACCTGTAAGTGAACCCTGGTCTTACACCAGATACCTGTAAGTGAACCCTGGTCTTACACCAGATACCTGTAAGTGAACCCTGGTCTTACACCAGATACCTGTAAGTGAACCCTGGTCTTACACCAGATACCTGTAAGTGAACCCTGGTCTTACACCAGATACCTGTAAGTGAACCCTGGTCTTACACCAGATACCTGTAAGTGAACCCTGGTCTTACACCAGATACCTGTAAGTGAACCCTGGTCTTACACCAGATACCTGTAAGTGAACCCTGGTCTTACACCAGATACCTGTAAGTGAACCCTGGTCTTACACCAGATACCTGTAAGTGAACCCTGGTCTTACACCAGATACCTGTAAGTGAACCCTGGTCTTACACCAGATACCTGTAAGTGAACCCTGGTCTTACACCAGATACCTGTAAGTGAACCCTGGTCTTACACCAGATACCTGTAAGTGAACCCTGGTCTTACACCAGATACCTGTAAGTGAACCCTGGTCTTACACCAGATACCTGTAAGTGAACCCTGGTCTTACACCAGATACCTGTAAGTGAACCCTGGTCTTACACCAGATACCTGTAAGTGAACCCTGGTCTTACACCAGATACCTGTAAGTGAACCCTGGTCTTACACCAGATACCTGTAAGTGAACCCTGGTCTTACACCAGATACCTGTAAGTGAACCCTGGTCTTACACCAGATACCTGTAAGTGAACCCTGGTCTTACACCAGATACCTGAAGTGAACCCTGGTCTTAACCCAGCCTGTAAGTGATTCTACATCTGTAAGTGAACCCTGGTCTTCACCAGATACCTGTAAGTGAACCCTGGTCTTACACCAGATACCTGTAAGTGAACCCTGGTCTTACACCAGATACCTGTAAGTGAACCCTGGTCTTACACCAGATACCTGAAAGTGATCCCTTGATATCTGTGTTCAACAGCCAGTAAGTGTTCACTTCTTCATTGTATACATTGTATTTTTTTTATTCATTTGCTCAATATTTCGTTGAACAAATTCACTCTTAATATTCATATTTAAAGTTAAGTGTTATCATTATTCTCCTTGCACTCAATTATTTACTTAATTTACAATAAAAGTTAATTAAAGTGTTCAGTCTACATATTCCCAGTGCACAATTTATTTTTATTGCTGCATTTATCACTTCTGCAACTTTATTGTTCTCCAGTAATTAATTTCTGCAATTATTTTATATAGTATTTTGTGCTCTATTTTATTTTACTTATTGTTTATTTCTGACAAGTGATAAAGTGTAATTCAGTGAGTTGTCAGTTCTCATGCAGTGTACCTTAGACATTTTAATTACTTGTAATGTCTGCAATATTTTTATTTTAATGAGGTATCATATGAGGTGGCAGTAGCCTGTATTGTGTAATATTTTTGAGATCAATATTATCTACTGTTCTACCTCTCTTTATTCTCATCTTGTGATTTGTGATTAGGTGTAAGACCTTGTCTGTACAATCCATTCTTGTACCATATTATTAATACTGTGAGTCTTACATGAGCTATCATCACCGGCAAACATGGCAACTGTCACAGACGAATATATTTCTGCAGGTGATGACAATGATGATAGATTCCAGATCTTTATAAGTAAACAAAGAAGGAAAAGTGAGAAAGGGCTAGAGCGCCGACGTAGTCAGGCTCACTTGACTCGTAGGCAATGTGAACCTAGACGTCCATGGTGCAAGAAGCCCTTCTTCTAAGGAAGATTGTGTTAAGCTGAACTTCCCTGACAACTCCCTGCTGCAGGGTAGGTGTGCATGGCTAATGGCAGCAGTAAATGCACATCCAAAGGCGAGGATCCACTTTGGAAAAAACTCACACAACTTTGTGTTTGTGGAACAGAACAAAGAACTGATCAGTGATCTACTTAACACAACCTATGGGATATTAAGCTGCTCCGCCCTTCATCAGACACGCATCACCTTAAAAGGGGTTAGTATCATAATCTTTGGATACCTCTCGACATGGACCCATCCCATTTGACTCTAAGCGAGCATAAAATGAAGCCCAAAAGATTTAAAGGAAAATCTCAAATTATTGCCAGTTGGGTAGGCCCTGTCCCCCTCCCCGACATATCTGGGTGCATGGTCTACGTTTCCTACCCATCGACGTGTACCTACCCCGTCAACGTAGGTGTTACAAATGCCAGCACTATAAGAACATAAGAACATAAGAAAGGAGGAACACTGCAGCAGGCCAGTTGGCCCATACTAGGCAGGTCCTTCACAATCCGTCCCACTAACAGAATATTTGCTCAACCCAATCTTCAATGCTACCCAAGAAATAAGCTTTGACAATTCTACCCACTCATGCGCGAGTCCCACTCAAATCCAACCCCTCTCACTCATGAATTTATCCAACCTAAATTTGAAACTACCCAAGGTCCTAGCTTCAATAACCCTACTAGGCAGACTGTTCCACTCATCAACTACCCTATTTCCAAACCAATACTTTCCTATATCCTTTCTAAATCTAAACTTATCTAACTTGAATCCATTATTGCGGGTTTCTCTTGGAGAGATACCTCAAGACCTTATTTATATCCCCCTTTTTTAATACCCATTTTCCACTTGTATACCTCGATCATGTCTCCCTCATTCTACGTCTTACAAGTGAATGTAATTTTAGGGTTTTCAATCTTTCTTCGTAAGGAAGATTTCTAATGCTATGTATTAATTTAGTCATTCTACGCTGAATGTTTTCTAACGAATTTATGTCCATTCTGTAATATGGAGACCAGAACTGAGCTGCGTAATCTAGGTGAGGCCTTACTAATGATGTATAAAGCTGTAATATAACCTCTGGACTTCTGTTGCTAACACTTCTTGATATAAATCCCAGTAATCTATTTGCCTTATTACGTACGCTTAGGCATTGCTGTCTTGGTTTAAGGTTGCTGCTTACCATCACCCCCAAGTCCTTCTCGCAATCTGTATGGCTAAGTTCTACGTTATTTAACTTATAAGTGCTTGGGTTATGGACACTCCCGAGCTTCAGAACCTTGCATTTATCTACATTGAACTGCATCTGCCACTTTTCTGACCACGAATTAAGTTTGTCTAAATCTTCCTGAAGTTCTATGACATCTATGTTTGAATCAATTATCCTACCTATCTTCGTGTCGTCGGCGAATTTGCTCATATCACTAGTAATTCCTCATCAGGTCATTGATATATATTATAAATAACAATGGGCCTAAGACTGATCCCTGTGGAACACCCCTTGTTACAAGTCCCCATTCGGATTTAACCCCATTTATGCACACTCTCTGCTTCCTATTGGTGAGCCATGACTCGATCCATGACAGCACTTTTCCCCAATGCCATGAGCTGCCACTTTCTTTAACAGTCTCTGGTGCGGTACTCTATCAAAAGCCTTACTAAAGTCTAAATATACAATATCGAATTCTTTATCGTGATCAACAGCCTCAAAAGCTTTACTGAAGAAGGTTAATAAATTAGATAGGCAGGAACGGCCCTCGTGAATCCATGCTGGGTATCATTAATCAAATTATGGTTATCTAGATGGCTTCTAATAATATCAGCTATAATTGACTCTAGTAATTTGCCTACAATTGAGGTCAGGCTTATTGGGCGGTAGTTAGACGGTAGTGACTTGTCCCCTGCTTTAAAAATAGGAATTACATTAGCCATCTTCCACATATCAGACACTACACCTGTTTGAAGAGATAAATTAAAAATGTTAGATACTGCCATGTGGCAGTAGCCTGTGGAATACTACATTCTT